>JBBPDE010000140.1:5990300-6001316 GCA_037974605.1 Nannopetersius ansorgii
GGTGCCAGAGCTTGGTCCGCATAGGCGGCAGTAAGTCAGACTCGTTCCCTGTGAGGGTTGGACTCTGCCAGGGCTGCACTTTGTCACCGATTCTGTTCAACTTTTAAAGACAGAATTTCTAGGTGCAGCCAGGGTGTTGAAGGGGTCCGGTTTGGTGACCTCAGGAGCAGGTCTCTGCTTTTTGCAGATGATGTGGTTCTGTTGGCTTCATCAGTGATTTCTGTTTTGGGGGGTTTATGGGTTTTTTTGGAGGTGTGGTCCTAAACGTTTGATCAGCTGTAATACAGCCTGTTTCAGTTTAAGCGTTGTTTTCATTAAATTTCAATAAACTCCCATTTCTTCTTGTTGGATGTTGAGGCTCTACTTGGAACCATGTTAAGATCCAACCATGCAAAATATGATTTTTCAAGTGGTCTTAAACTTTTGATCAGGATTGTATTTAAGTGTCTAGTACACATTAGTTGGACTCTACAGAGGAACTGAAAAAGCAGCTTTCCTGCTGAAGTATGAGGTGTGATTGACCTGTGTTCATGTTACATGTCTTCAAATGACTATGAATTTACAAATTATTAGTGAGTCATTTATGAAACAGATTGCTGGAAGAATTGCATGCAGGAAAACTAGTAACAGCGAAGCACGGTGAATTAAGCAAACACTAAAACAGACACACTTTATCCTCTGTGACTACTCAAGGTCATGAATTTTTAATGTGTTTATAGAATATGTTACATGATACAGGATAAAAAAGGCAATAAGGCTTTTTTAAAAGGTTTACACACTAACAGAGGCAGAGTGCAGGTTAGACAAGGTGGTCAAAGAAAGGAAAAAAAGATACAAGCAAGATTACACAATACAGATTAGATACACCCAGCATTATTCAACCATGTTCTTGTGCATGGCATGACTATCAAGGAAGCTGGACAGGGTGTAGCCAACTGTTCTGATAATAAAGAGGATAGAAAAAGATGATAGAAAGAATAACAATTAATGTGTTTTTAGGACACACCAGTAGATGAATGATCTATGCAGGTGACAATGTAAAAGCCAAAAAAATACTATATTTTGACAGTGGTCAATCATCTTTTCACAAGATCAAGAGAAATGGACAGTCAGACACTGTCCATTCAGGGTGACACCGTGTGTGACGTAGGTGAAGCCACATTTGGAATGCTCAGCCCACAGATCCATTTTATTTCATTTATATTCTCTTATAAAGTGTCTGTTTTATTTTTACTTTATTGCCTATAGCTGATTTGTATTTCCATGAATTAAATTTAACAACTTGTTGGTTGAACCTCTTGGACATAGGCTAGTATTTTTTTTCTTATTGTTCCTTCAGCTTTTATAAGCATTTTTCCCAGAAACATATCTGTGAAATGATGTTACCAATTCTTGTTTGATGAGAATGTTTTTAATTGATTACATCAGTAATGCTTATTCATTTGATATGTGTTTTTAAAGCAGTGTTTCATTATGAGCAAAGTTAAAACGCTTTTGATTCTTTTTGCTTATGCCCAAAAGTGATGCTGTCAGATTGTGAATCTGTGAAGAAGTGTTCTAGTAGATTAAAAACTGTTGAAAATACATTATTGTTGTGTTTTTAACAAAAAATCCATGCGACCGACATAAAGGAAGAAGTTAATCCAAACTAACCAGAACACAGGGCTGTCGCCATCCTCTCGTACGCGGTAGTAGATCTCCCCCTCAGGAATGTACTTTGTCAGTCCGAAGTCACCAATCTTCACCACACCTTTATTCTCTACCAGAACGTTACGAGCTGCCAAATCACGATGGATGTACCTTTTTGAGTGCAGGTAATCCATCCCCTTTAGGAATAAAAGCACAGAAGTGTTGGTTATACGGAGTCTACCTCATTCGTTTCATGGATTACTTAAATATAGGAATAAATAATCATTTATTTGTTAATGCCTTTGTCAGTTAATTATTGAATATAAGCAGAATCTCTACACTGACCTGGCAGATTTGTTGAGCAAAGAGCAGATTCTGAGCAATTCCCAGGCGGTGTTTGGGCAGGTACTCTCGAAGGCTGCCCAGTGGAAGATACTCCATGATCAGCTGAACCACCTGGCCCCCTGCAAGATCATATTCACATGCGTCATTAAAGCATAGCCATTCATGATATATTGGAATACTTTTATGAATAACACTGTCAAACAAGTTCTCTGACAGTACATTAGGAGGTGGCAGAGAAGCAGCAGCAGATCTCCAACACCACTCACCCAGTTCAGTGCAGCACCCTTTATACTTGACAATATTGTAATGATAAAGAGATTTTAAGATTTCAATCTCCTTCATCCAGGAGTCATGGAGGTGATTGCCTCCCTCTTGTTTGAGAGTCTTCACAGCCACATACTCTCCAGTGCCATCATTAGCAGGGTCATACACATACAGCATCACTTTTCCAAAATGACCCTGTCGACAGGTGTAAGGGAAAATGATCAGCAAAGACAAACATAACAAAAATCTTATCTACAGTTCCAGGCATTTGCAACTCACCTCCCCCAGGTCTCTGATCTTCTTCAAGTGCCGTTTAAGGAAAATACTGGGATCTCTGTCTGGACGTGCCTCACAGTCCGAAGAAATGTCTGGATCTGTTATTTGGAAACAACAGAATCACGTGATCAGTTTCTGATTGCTGTGCAATGAGGTTCAAGCAAATTCATTTAAAGCCATGTTTAACACAACGACTGGAAATGTTTATGTCATGTTTAAGTAAAAATAAGACTCACTCTTCATCTGTATCTCCGTCAGCTCTCGCAGAATAGTCCTGAATGATGGCCTGGCGGCAGGATCATAGGTAAGACACATGCTAATGAAGCTTGCCAGCTCCTGAGACGACGGCACGGCCAGGCGGCTCTGGGTCTCATAAAAACGCTCTTTCTGTTAACAATAAATGGTTTACATGTAATAGGCGGATACACATGCAAATAACACCCACCGATGGTACACCATATGGACAAAAGTATTGGCATGCCCCGTTCGCAACGGACTTTAATGACACTGCATTTATATACATAGACTTTAATATGGAGTTGGTCCCCTCTTTGCAGTTATAACAGCTTCCACTCTTCTTGGAGGGCTTTCCACAAGATTTTGGCATTTCTATGGGAATTGTTGCCCATTCACTCTGTAGAACATTTATGAGATCAGACGAAGATGTTTGATGAGAAGGCCTGGCTCGCAATCTCAGTTTCAGTGCTGGACAGGGTTGAGGTCAAAGCTATGCAGGCCACACCAAACTAAGTTCTTCCACATCAAACTAATCTAATCATGTCTTTACTGAGCTTTTGCACATACAGTCATTCTGGAATAGAAAAGGTTCTTCCCCAAACTGTGTCCACAAAGTTGGTAGCATGATGTTGTCCAAAATGTCTTGGTAGGCTGAAGCATTAAGATTGCCTTATAATCAGCTGTCAAATAAAATAACTAGAGTGAAGTAGCTTAGACCCTGTGAATTAAACACTGTGATTATACATGATTTTGTAACATCCCAATTAAAAAAAAGTCCACCCCCCAAAAAACAGATGTGTCCCAAGACTTATGTCCAGATAGTGTATGTAAGGCACGTAGACAGTGTACCTCTGGTAAAGTGCTGCCACTCATGGCCAGATCTCCATTGTTGCAGATTTCAAGCAGTGTGGCTCCGAAGCTCCATTTATCTGCTGCACTGCCCATTACAGCCCCACTAGGCACACACTCTGGTGCAATCCATGGAATGCGCTCCACTCTCTCTACAAATATAGAGAAAAAAACTCACTGGACCCTCTCACAAAACAGTACAGCCTCCCATGTTGCATCACTGTCAGATGTGAAACACATAAGAGAGAAGGAAGTAAACACCACCATCAGGAAGTGGTTAACATTTGGCTTCCTGTTCCACCATCGACTATAAAACATAAAAAGCAATCTGATGCAGTAAACAAGAGTAGGTTAACTAGAGTCAGGTTTTTAGCTTGAAATGGACAGTAAAGTTAGAATGTCAGGATAACCAGTTGAACATGTTTGGTATCTTGTACCTCCACTAGACAGTGCAGTCAGAGCAATGCCAGGGTCGCTCAGCTTCACAAATGGAAATGAGCCCTCTTCAAGACCCTTGCGAGCAACCAGAATATTCTTAGCACAGACATTTCCATGAACCAAGCGCTTTGTTTCCTAGAAGGGAAAGAAATGGGTTCACCATGATGGAGGGCAGCAAAACATTTTGCAAAGCAAATTTAACATGCAAACACTGAATCCAGACAAATTCTTCTTGATCTGATAACTACTGAATGTTTTACCAGATAGCACAGAGCACTGGCCAGTTGTTTTGCCACAGTAAACTTCCACTGAGGAGTCACACGGGCTTTTTCTTTGTGCAGGAAGACATCTAAGGGGCCAAACTCCACAAACTCTTCCACCATGATGTCTGTTAAGAGAAGAAAAAACAAAACAAGATTTGCTAAACTGTTTTAGAATGTCCTAAAGCATTAGAGTTTGTGAAACGTCTAGTTACTAAGAGAATGGTTGGAGAGAAGCAGGTGCAGTCAGTTTTGGACGTACTGGGGAAGTTTCAAAAGAGGAAATCCCAAAAGAGAATGTCACTCACTCTCAGATCCCTTGACAGAAACACCATGCACAAAGACCAAGTGACAATGAGACACCTGACTCATGAGGCTAGCTGTCTCGAAGAACGCCTGCAAAAAATAAGTAAATATGACGAACAAATGATTCTCCTAAACTAGTTTTTTCGTTCTTTAATCAGGCATTGACACGGCAATAAGGTTTCTTACTAGTGCTATGTCCTTGTGGCTCTGGTCCAGGATCTTGAGAACCACACGGATGCCTTTTCCATCTGAATGGTTGTTGTTCCACTCGTCCTCATCTTCACCTCCACCCCGTACCATCAAATGGCCTGAGTAGATGTTGGTCCTGGTGCCACGGCCCAAGTGCTGCTCCTTAAAGGCAAAACAAAATACTAAAATTAAGGCTGGACTTCATTTTAAAAAAAACGAAACACATGGTATCTCCAAAAACAGACATATAGACATGGAATGAGATATCATGGTCTTATCAAAGGATTGAGGAATTAGACAAGCCAACCAAGATGCTTAATGAGGCTAACCTGTGTTATTTCTTTGTCTTTAATTTGATGGAACCTTAGTTGAGACAAGTTGAGGGTTTCTGTCTTAGGTTTGGCACTGTTGTTTGTGCCCTGTCTCATGACCAGGAGATTAGACAGTTCTGTAATGCAAACACACAAGGATGAACAAGATGTTGGAGAAGCACAGAGAAAGTAGCATGTAAATACTCCTATTTGGAAATGCCCTTTATCAGGAACATACTTTGTAGAAAGATAATACAACAACAACAGAAACAACAAACACCAACACACTACACCTGCAGGTCTGGGCAGGCAGCACTTCTTCACAGTGAAGCAATCTTGGCCAGACTTAAGCACAAAAGTCTTCAGGCTATCTGTGAGTTCCTTCACGCTGGAAAACTCTTTCTCCCAGCCCTCAAGCCTGAACGTGGGGCCCGATTGCATGATCCTGAACTGCTTGTGCGCTGGATGCTGTCCATCCTATAAGTACCAATAAGCCCACAGACACTTACAAACCACAGCTGATAACATCTGTAACATCGGTAGATCTACTTTAGTAACGAAGCTGTGTATGCACCATGTGGCATCTGTACCCTCTTTTGTGTTTCAAAAATAATGCTTGACAAAGTCACACATTAACATTTAAACAATGAAAAAATGCACCTGGGTTTTACTCAAAACCGCTAGAATGATGCGGTGGTAGTCAAGAACACTCCAGCGAACTATGTACACGCCATCATCCAACGGTTCCCTCCTCAGTTTCTGGAGCACAAACTCATCGCTAAAAGAAAGATGTGCACTTTAGCATAAGCGTACATATTACATTTGCACATATACAGTAATCTCCGCTTTTCGTGGGGGATACGTTCCAAGAGCACCCACGTATAGTGAAAAGGGTAGTGGGTCGTGGGACTAAAGTATTGGGACACCGCATACAGAAAATGTATATTTATTGCCACAAAAAAGCAAAAAAAAAGGCAGTTCCCACGTTATTTCTGCGTAAAATATGATTACGGTTCTCCAAAAAAATCCGTGTGTGACTACACCCGCGAGTCCTCCTCCACGTTAAACTGGGGGATTACTGTATACATATAAAAGGGTATAATGGATACATACAGTATGGGGCCATGGAGTCCGTTAGCCTCACTGAAAACTACTCTTGGTGGTGCCACCTCATGACAGAGATAGTGGTGAGCATCTGCTGTCAGGCGGAAGTAGCCGTCCAGCAGAGAGACCAAAGAGCGAGCTTCAAGACTGGACCTCAAGCGTAAGTCCTGCAACACAACATGGTCATATACCACAGAATGAATAATTACTCAACTCAGATGTTGCCATATTTCAAAATCCAAGTGCCGCACAGCAGAAAACAACAGCGTCAAACATCAGAACTAGTAATAAAGTCAAGGTTTTGACAGACATTTAATGGAGGACTATATTACACATTTGCAACAAAAATTTATAAATGTTCAATACTCTACTACATCTTAATTCATACTGACTATATTGTTTCATATTTGAATGTCTGTCATGTCAACCCTACCACAATGATAGACACCAGTTAGGGCTGCACGATTATGGCCAAAATGATAATCACGATGGTTTTGATCAATATTGAAATACAATTATTAATCACAATTATTCATTATTTTAGGTAAAATACATTTGATGTCACTTTCTATTTTAAACAAACTGTATGTGAACAAGGCTTTCAGTACAAAATAAAAACTAAAATAAAAATAAAAAATAATACAAGAAAATTTACCAAAGAGACACACACACACACACACACACACACACACACAAAACTTATGACATTAGTCTAGTTTTAGTCAATAAGTTTGTATTTTAGTCTCCTTTTTAGTGATGCAATTCTATTTAACCCAGTCAATATAGTATAAGTACCTTGTAGAACAGACCAAATCTAAATTTTCTTTTAGTCAAACCTATTTCACAATTCTATTGAGGTTATCTTATTATTTTATTTTAACCTTATAAACTCAAGAATACTGTACATCCATTCCAGACATGGAAAACACTCTGATTTGAATTTACTTTTTGCCAACTTACATAGTACATACACATAAATTTAAATAAAATAAATAAATAACATCACATCACATCACAAAAAAGTGCGAATACAATGAAATTGTGTGTCTATTGCCATAAAACCATCATCTGTAAAACTGCTGAAAGTTTTCACCCTCTGTGTCGGCCTGAACTTCCCTGAACATTTTTTATTCATGAACAAATATAGTCTACACAACCAAATCAGAACAATTTAGGATCAGCTTTTATTGCATGGATATGGGAAACGCTGCTTATGAAAATGCTGCGTGTGTATGAGAGAGAGAGACTTTATGTGTGTGTGTGTGCGTGTGTGTGTGCCATTTCTCTCTCCCTGGCACTATTATTGGCCCTGCATCCCGTATTGGGAGGTAACGCTGTTCAACTCTAAGGCTGAGCGTCCCCATACTTTTTTTTATCCGCTCCCGATTGTACATGAAATAACGTCTTGTCTCGTGTTAGTCGCGTGATGTTCGTTGATGACGATATAGTTATATTTGTCGTTGATGAAAGCAATACTACACATAGGCACACACAGGCACGCACACTCTCTCACACACGCACGCACACACGCACACACAAGCACACCAAGCGCGCAGTCTCTCTTACACACGCGCGCACACACTCTCACAGGCACACACACTCTCACGCGCTCCTTTTTTAGGCAGCTTACTGATCTCTCGTTCGCTCCCTGGTGGTTGGCTGAGAAAGTGTTTGATCTGATGTGCAGCAGAGCTGCTATTAAAATCGCTGACGATCAGCTTAATTTAATCGTGGCAGCCAAAATCGTGAACGTGATTAAAATTCGATTAATTGTGCAGCTCTAACACCAGTGTAAGTGTAGAAGTGTGTCTCACCATTGCGACGTTGTCTTGCCGGCTGATGCAGACATTTGCTCCCATGATGGCAATGTGTGAGATATCGGGGAAATCGCAGAAGGGATTCCAGTTTTCTGGAGTGTTAGTCTCCTCCTGGGATACAGGCTCATATTTTTGTCTTCTGTTATCCAAGTATGCATTGCCCATGTAGTTATTCTCACGGGCCTGAGACATAAACCGATATTAGACCTGAACCCAAAACTGCCCTTGTTGAGGTGCCGATCAGCAGCAAGATTTAAACTTACCCTTTGTGTTGAGATCTTTCTCCACTGAATGCCTGCGTTTCCGGACACCATAACCTCGTGCGTTAGCTGGCCACACGTAATATCCTCCGTAGGCTCATGTCTTCGGGATGCATTCAAATAGGAGCCGCTCCCATCTCCATCGGGCCTCATGTCTAGGTGATAGACGAGAAAACCCTCGGTGCCGAATCGGGGAGCCAAGCGCTCCAGGGTGGACAGGTACTTATACATGATCTCCTGTGAGCCTAGCTTGCCCTGGTCCACTGTGTGCTCCTGGAAACTGTGCACAAAGTCAGAAAATACTCGCCGGATGCGGAACTTGGTCAGAAAGTTGTCCCGGGAAATGTGGCGGGAGAAGGAGCGTGGAATGCAGCGGAGGAAACTAGAGGAGATTAATATCAGACACAAACAAATTAGAGTGTTTGGCACATTGATCACAGTGTCCCACAGTGTATCACTTGCAGTCCATTCACCAATTAATTTCCTTTGGACCTTACATGAGCTACAGTTAACACACATTGTCAGTCAGTTCGTATATGACGGTGTGATCCAGCTCTCTTCTTCACCAGAAGCGAATTTTTTCTTTTTTTTTTTTGGTGACATTTAAAATCTCAAGACCTTTGCAGAAATAATCTTATTTCACACTCTGTTCCGCAAAGCATGAAGCTCACACCTGGTCTGGTTGGCCACTTCCTGGAGAGAGGAGCCATTCTGCAGAGCTTTGTGAGACAAATGCAGCACGGCCATGCCCAGGCTCTCGTTCTTAAAACAGCTGCGGTCCACCTCACCCTTCACGTCCTCCAGCGAGGCCACGTCATTCACAAAGTCAGACTTTGCCTGTGACCAGTCAAAACACAAAAGTACTATGAGAAAAGAGAGGCTCTTTCTGCAGTTTCTGTACAGTGATAGTAAAATATACTCATATGATCAAAAATAGTACTTTTTTTTTTTTACCGAGGGTCAGTGATTAATTTGTATTGCTTGTAGATCTCTTTTTTTTTTTAAATGAAAGTAGAAAACAAAAACAAAAGGTGTACTACTGTACTCCTCTCAATTAATATCTGAAATGATTAAATTATAAAATCAGAACTGAGTTTAAAACCAAACAGGACTGAGATGAACTAACTTTATTTATTTATATTTATTTATTTATTTTGATTTATTTAGGCTGAGTTTAATCTGTGTTGGATTACTTATATTAAAACAAATGAGAAATCGTGCGATAAGTGCACAAAAAGATCCAAAGAGAGAACCAAATGTACTTATTAGGTTATAAATGAGGTAAAAAGACTACGTTTTAAATAACAATTACTGAGTCTCACCTGAGCAAAGAGGTATTCCAAAGACGCGATCTCCAGCAGAGGGGCCCCCACATTTTCATTCCCTGTCCGGATTACGTAGCGTGCCACTGCTGGCTCCTTCTCATTCAGCCCATGCCAATTTCGAAAGTAGAACCTAAACAGCCGATTTAGCAATTACCCACACATTAACTGTTATTTTTTGCCAGAGAGCAAAGCAGTAAACCCAAGGCGTTATGCAAATAAAGCTACTAGTATATTATTACATTGAGTATCTGAATACAGTATTTGTACCCGTCATGGGCATGGGCTTAAAAAAACAACACCACAGACCTCATGCGAAAGTGAAGTATCAGGCTTGACTGGTTTTCAAGGCTGAATTTGTGGTTAGGACTGTACCAACACCAAGACAACGGGTCATACAGCGCAAACAGTGCATGGCAGACAGGTGTGATACCTGTGCAAGACAGCAAACACTATTACATCCATCTCATCTAAACACACAAGTCCTTATGAAATTCCCTTGCAAACGCTCTTACCCACAGACTCCGCTGCTTGGATAGACAGTTCCTCCGCAGTCACTTCACCATCTTGGTGAGTCAAGTAGGACTCTCCATTTTTGGTCCAGAACAGAAAAACGTGAATCCCGGGCCCCTGAGGTGCCTCACAGTGCTCTGTGGACACCCCATGCTTTCTATTCTTGAAGCATCCACGTCTAGACATCCTCCATTCGGTTTCACACCTGTCACTGTGGAAAGAAAGGGGTGTTCAGCCTCAGCCCACCAGAAAAGTCACGAAGCAATCGAACCACTTAAAGACGCTCCAAAATATAGGAAAACAATGCATTAGCATCAACACAACAGTTGATGTGTCATTAAGACAATCTGCACGTACTCATTCCCACTGAAGAGGAGTGTGGTCGTTTTTAGCCGGTGAGGGTTTGTAAAACGACACTGAAGTAATGGTTATGGATAATAGCCTCATGTTTGCTTTTTTTTATGCAAAGTGCTTAATGGAGGGAGGAAAGAGCATCAGATTTCCTTTTGTTATTTGGTTAGGCTTAAGTGAGGAAATTAACCTCCTGTGCACAGTTCAGCAAGGCAAGAATAATTTGAGTAATTTTGGTTATGACCTAAGTGTACGCAAGCTCCATTAGCACATAAAAAAACCCTACTGCCTACCACATTTACATTACTTGACCATAAACACTGACCTTTATAGTGTATATGACTAGTGATGCTCCAATTGATCGGCCACCAATCATGAACGGCCGATATTGGCTAAAAATAGCTTGATCAGCGAACCCCAAAAGCGGCGATCAAAAAAGCCGATCACTTGATGTAAATTACTCGTGCGACTTTTTCACACGTGCAGCACGGCGCACAGGTAAACAACAGCAGAGCGGAGCTCACCAGTGGCAGCATGAGTTCTCC
>JBBPDE010000140.1:6007393-6021595 GCA_037974605.1 Nannopetersius ansorgii
AGCAAATATATATAGTACTTTTGTACATATATGTTTATACTGTTTATAAATATAGATATATGTATGAATATACATATTTATATATATGACATTGCATTCAAATCCCTGGATTGTAATATGGAGTTGGTCACCCTTTGAGTTTCCTCTCTCTTTTTGGAAGACTTTCCAGAAGATTTTGGAGTGTTTCTGTGGGAAGTTGTGCACATTCATTATGTAGGAGTTGACGCACTGATGTTGTGAGGCCTGACAGTTCATCCCAAAGGTGTTGGATGGGGTTGATGTCAGGGCTCTGCGCAGGTCGGTAAAGTTCTTCCACACCCAACTCATTCAACCATATCTGTATCGACCTCATGCTGAAATAGAAAAATTGGAAGCATGGTGTTGCCCAAAATGTCTTGTTATGCTGAAGAATTAAGATTGCCCTTCACTGGAAGTAAGGGGCCTAGCCATAGGCGCCAAAACCATTATAGCGGGGGCGGGGGGGCGGGGTGGGGGGATATATCCCCTCACTTTTCAAAATCAATCATTTGCCCCCCCTCTTGGGAATCAAGATGTCCTGTTCATTTGCATGGACGTGTAAATGCTAATGTCTTTTGGCAGCATTAAAGAAAGCTGATGCACAGATGTGGGGTTAATGTTGTGAAGAGGAATTAGTGCCAAAAGTATGTAAGCCATCAGAGGCACTGTTTGGAACTTGAAACATTAAAGGCTGTGGTGGGAAGGAGACAGGAACTGAACTGTCCACAGACATAAAAATGACCCTGTTTGTATTACCCTTACAAGCAACACATGGTTTTGTCTCCCCTTCTATTAACAATCTTTCTGTAGTGTCCAGTTTGAATTAGCCTCGCGTTTGAATTTTTCACTTCTGCATTAAATGTGTGCGATTGACACACTTAAGGTGGGACTTAAAATTCAAACTTAAGCTTCATGACAGACAGTATATATATATATATATATATATATATATATTAGATTTTAAGAAACTAAATATATTTTTTATATTTTAAGACACTAAATAGATGCAAATACACAATATGCACACACCTCTTAATTATTTCATTCAAGCGTTTCAATAATACCCATTGCCACGGGTGTATAAAATCAAGCACCTAGACAAGACATTTTGGACAACGCCATGCTTCCTACTATGTAGACACAGTTTGGGGAGAAACCTTTTCTATTCCAGCATGACTGTGCACAAAGTAAGCTCCATAAAGACATGGTTGGATGAGTTCAGTGTCAAAGAGCCCTGACATCAACTGGAACAGAGACAAGGCCTTCTCGTATGGAATGAATGGACACAAATTCAACATTAAACTCCATATTAAAGTCTATGTATTTGAATTGAGTGAAAGTGACCATTTGTCATAAACGCACCACAGCATGAACAGCACGAAATTCTTCCTCTGCATTTAACCCATCCACCAATTGAAGCCAGAAACACAGCACCCGGGGAGCAGTGCGTGGGGACGGTACCTTGCTCAGGGTACCTCAGAGATGCCTAGCAGTCTTGGGAATCGAACCCGGACTTTCTGGTCGCAGGGCGAATGCCCTAACCACTAGGCCACCGACTGCCCTTGCAATGGTGTGGTGTCCCAGAACTTTTGTCCATATAGTGTTGGTTTGACATTACTTAGCATTAGACATTTATCACTTGCGCCATGTTGTTATGAAGTCTGTCACCAAGATTTTCCTAACAACGCAAATGGACTGCTCAGACCTTTCCGTAAGGACGTGCCAAGATTAAAAGCCTTTGTTTTAACCTCATCTGACCTCTTTGTTGAGATAGACAATGTCTGAGGATGTTCATAAAAACTATCTTTTGTTTATAGTCCATCTCAAAATGTTACACAGCTGCTTTGCACTGTGCGGTTTTACAAATTACATTGTCAGTTCACATCTTTTCCTTTTCCAATGATTTGCATATTCTGCATATCATTAAAGAAAAATACAGACATAACTTTAGACATGCATTTTTTTGCATAAAAAAACTGTCCTAGTTAAAAAATTAATTTGCCTGGTTAATTTTTAGTGACACTGAAATACCTTGTGCTTATCATGGTATATGAGGTACCCATTGAATTTCATTTGACACTACAAGCATGTAAATACTAACAACTCAAGCCTTAATACTGCATTCAAACACGAGGTCACTGAACCTGTTTGTAGTTCCTCTTGAATCTGTTGCTTCAACATATAAATGTAGAACAGGTTGAATAAATGTGATTGATTCTCCTTTACTACTACACCTAGAAACACAAACACGGCGAGCCATTAAAAGAAGCTGATTTGCTCAAGAATGATGTTTGTATTTTAGTCTTCATCTAGTAGTAGCACTTTTTATAAAACGAGCTTCATTTTAAAGGAAGTTCATTATAATGGCCATGGGCCACAGAGAGCACTTCTAACCAAAAACAGAACTGAAAAGTAAATGCACTCGGCACTGTTGAAAGGACAATGACCTTTTTTGTGCAACCCCAAGCAAAGACATCTGTAAATGAAAAACTATGAAATAACCAAATGCTTCATTAGTGTATTAAAAAAAACACTACATACACTTAAGCATGTTAGTGACACATTTCTGTACTTTATTATTCTACTATGCTGTAATATACGCATGTGTTCAATTACTTTCCTGTTAAAACACTTGAAGACATTCAGACTTCAACTAACATACATATAGTATACACTGTTAGCAGTACTAGTGCACAAACAACTAGAGAGGAAATAGTTTTACATGTGAAACGTATGCAGGGCTGCGGCTTGTCCAGTGCTTCTCTTAGTGTTGCCTTCACACCTGAAAGACCATAATGTCGTTTGGAGAAGGTTGAGGACATCATAGAGGACATTCTGCTCAGTAATTACTGTTGATTTGTATTATATTTTAAAAATTCATAGACATTTACCCCATGTGCATCCCAATGCATTAAATGTATGTAAGATCTGTGAAACTAAACACCTGTGAAAAGAAAAGATTCATGATTTCATGCTATCGGGTTTACATAGTTAAACCGTCATACAGAGTCTGTCAAAGCAACTTCTTTTCTGGAAGCCACACACACACACACACACACACGCACACACGCACACACACACACACGCACACACACACACACACAACACAGGTACTTATTTCAGACATACTGAATTGCTTAAGATCCACAGGCCAGATAAGGAGGAGTTAATCAGGTGATAATGACTTGATCCAGGTGTATTGGGAATTAAAAGTAGACGGAATAAATCGTAATAATTGCACTCCTTGCAGTTTCAAATCAAAGTAATATTTTTGCATGCAAACGTCTGGACAGCCCTTGGCACATATTTTGCTAATTTAAGTGAAAAACAGCCCATATCCTCTACAGAGAACATATTTCTGCACATGGTAGCACATAAGCAATTAAGCAATTAATTATACAACATAAGCAATTAAACAACATTAAATAAACCAATACAAAAAAATGTGACCAGGAATGTTCAAACTTTTGCATATGAATGCATTCAGGATCAGAACTGGCTCTACTGACTAAGTGAGATTATCATTTTTTTTTGCTCACATTGAGAAATCAAAAACTCTAAAATATAATAGCAATGCACATTCAGTTGTTCTTCAGTGTAGCGAGGGGTTAAATGTGTTCGGTACTGTTTTAATCTCACCTTTGGATTTGGGCTTAACAATGAATTTCTTGCTGGATTTCCCCAGCATGTTAGAGGCAGTACAGGTGTATGTCCCCGAGGAAGGAGCTCTGCGCAGTGGCTGATTTTCATCAGTGTCCTGCAGGTCTGAGGAGCTCCAGCTGTATGTAGGTGATGGGTTTCCTCCTGCGGAACAATTAAGGAAAATGTCCTCACCATCAATGAGCTCCAGCACCTCCTGCTCTGGGCTGAATGGTTCAGGTGGGTCTGAAAGTTAAAGTAAAATAAATCACTACATTCACCAGTGATCCTACAAACATGGACATCGAAACTGCCTCAAAGACTTCAAGTTGTTTAGTACAGTACATTTGTTAATAAAATACATGCCACTGAATGTCACACTGCTACTATTCGTATACATATACAAGATACATATGTCTGTTTTTTTGTTATAAACCACAGGTGTGTGATGGCTTAGGCATGCATGTTAATCTGTGAGGTATGTGCTTTCATTCCTTGGTTTGCTAGTTTCATAGTTACCGTGCAAAAGTAAAAAAAAAACAAACATAAAAGCCCTTGGCTGATTGACAAGCCTGTATGTGGGTTTGGGGGAATTTTCCATTCAGGGCTTTCACTATCACTTTCATTGAAAGTACTGACTGGTAGTGTTTTGTGTCAGAGGAGCATGCTGTCCGAATGGTCTTACAGTGAACAGTAATGCTGAGGGGCTCCGATTTCACTTTGGGTGGGGGTTGAGGCCCTTCTGGACCCAGTTCCAGTGTGGCTTCACACCTATACGGAGCTCCGTCCTCTACCCTGCTCGGATTGATCAGCAGGGTGGAGGACACCTGGACTGGAGTAGCAGGAGACAGCTCTGAAAAGGTGTGGTTGTAAACTTCAGTCTGTCCTCGATACCACCGCAGTGTGAGGTACTGCACAGGTGCAATGTTCTGCACCTCACACAGTAACTGGTATTCTCTCCCCTCCACCATGGGGCCAGTGTGGTTCGCCAAACTAATGGAGATGCTGTCTGGAGTCTCTGCAGGAGAACAGAAAACATTTATCGTCATGTTTCTGGCCTGTAACCCAAGATCTAACCCATAAAACCAAAGTGAATAGAGGAGAACATTTTAGAACAGGGTGAAAGGAAAAGATCATTCTAGGACAGTGTCAGTGAGGGAGAACACCCTGGAAGAGGTTAGATGAGAGCATTATTGAACAAGATATACAGGGGAGAAAATTCTGGAACAGTGTCGGTGGAGGAGAACGTTCTAAGGCATTATGAGTCTAGGAGAAACATCTAGAACAGCAGGAATGGGGTGAACAATCTAGAACAGGTTAATACTATATCGATATATACTGTTCTGAAACAGTGTGAATGCAGGAGAGAGATCAAGAGTAGTGTAAATCTGAAAAGCAACTTTCTAGAAACATATAATCGGACATTTTAGACCTGAATGAAGGGATGAAGACATTCTAGAGCTGTGTGTAAAGTGTCTTTCACACCTCAACACACAGCATAAACAGTGTGAAATTCTTTCTCTGCATTTACCATGCACCAAGTGAGGCGGTGGGCAGTGCCTGGGGAGCAGGCGGGATGGTACTTTGTTCAAGGGTACTACTGGTGCCACTAGTAGTCCTGGGATTTGAACCCATGACCTTCTGATCACAGGGGCAACTCCCTAAACACCAGACCACCAGCCAAACCATATGTCTGGAGGAGAACTTTCTAAGACTATAAATCAAGGTGAACGATCTAAAGCTGTGTGAATAAGAGAGAAAATTACAAAACAGTGTGAATTGGACTTTATGAATCTAGGAGAATGTTCTACGACAGATTCAGAACAACGTAAATGCAGGAGATGTAAATGCAGGAACACATTCTAGAACCATAAAAACAAGGAGGACAAATTCTAAAGAAGAAAGGGACTCTAAAACCTCCAAACAGCCACAACAACCAAATCTGAGGGTTTGTTGGGCTGGTCAAGATATTGCACGTACTGTACAGAACAAGGTTGAGCTTCTCTTCGCATTGCCTGGGAGCCGTGAAGAAAACACCATAACAGATTGGCTCTTCGATCCAGTCAATGAGGCTGTCCACCTGCCACTGGACAGTAAGGTCACGCTGAGTGTGTGACGCACCAACTGCAGAATCCCACCCCAGCACACGCACTGGCCGGGAAGCTGCACAGCTGACCGTCACCGTTTCACCAAACCCCACCACTACTCTCGGAGGTGATATCTCAAGAGAGCAAGTGTCACCTGAGGCTGAAGACATTAATAGAGAGTCACATCTCCTGTTATTATCACTCACTCCTACACAGTATTGAACATGTTGATTGAACAGTATTGAACCCTATTGAACATGTAAATGCTAAAACCCTTCATTATTAACTCTACATATAAATGTATATACATCCATGCAAAAACTGTACTCTAATCATGCCTTGTCACTCAAGACATAGGTAAAAAAAACCTTAAGCTACTGTTTTTCTTTTTTTTATACTGTAACTTCTATCAAGTCCACATTCATACATGAAAAAATAACTGTATCATTCACAAATTTAAGCACGTTTTTTTATATATAATCTAAGACAAACAACTTAAGGTAGTCCCCTACATTGTGTCCATTACATAGTATTTCTGAAATGTTGTCCAGAATTGTTGTCTCATTATACAAACAGAAGGCAAATATAACACATGGCATTTCATCTCTGTGTCAGGGTGTCATGCTGACTTACCTGTTTGGAGAACGAAAAGCACAAGGCAACATTTCAACGTGTTTTTCATTGTTTCTGATGTTTCGGAGAAATCCACCATAGTTCGGCCACAGAAGCAAAAGGGATTCCGACTCGATCCTGCTTGGCAACCCGAAAACTGAAGCTGGTAACAAAAGCCCTGCTTTGCATCATCGCCACTCTTGCCCCTGCCATAGTTCGACTGAATGGCCTTGAAGGGGGACCAGAAAGGACTGGGGGGCCCCAGAAAAGCAAGCCCTCTCTACCCAATCTCTGCAAGTCTCCACTCCACTCATTTAACTATCGCCTCTAGTGACGTTACACCAGTTCCTAGGGTGAAACTTGCAAGACTTGAATTCTAATCAGGCCACGAATTGAGGACAACGTTCTGATCCATTGACTGAAGTTCATCATTTCCCATAAAGAACAAATTGCGTTTTACTGCAAAACACATAAAATACCTGAGAGGTTCATGACCATGATGCTAAAAAAACACTTTCACATTAATACCACGAAACAAAGTCTCCACATTGCCATTCAAATTACAGTACAACACTCCCCATAGCAACCCACCCACATATGGGTCAGAACTGTTCCCACAGCAGTATGTTGCAGGAGACGCCTTGGATTTGTTACAGTAGGTTTAATGCACCACATCTGTTCGAAATTCCAGGCACATGTATGAGCAGGGAAGGGAAGGGAAGGGAAGGGAAGGGAAAGGCTGTCTTCTGTGCGTTGGAGCAGATTTGTGAAAGTGCTGATAGTCACGAATCATGGTGGGATGTTTTTGACACCTATTTGGCCTGTTGAGCACTCCTTATTGCATTGATGTTTCCTTTATTAAGTAGGATAAAGTGGCTTGGCAAGCCGCCTTAAAAGTCCCCTCTGTAGCCAGGGTTGCTATGTCAACACGCTCGCTGCTACAATACAAACAGTTCTTTGGCAGGATCATTTCCACCCAGGCTTCTTGTTTCAGGTTTACAAAAGGGACACTCACAATGCAAGACACTATGGTAGAAACACAAACTTTTCTTTTTATTATACAAATGACGATCTTGCGCTGGCGTGATACAGTCATCAGAGCGGGCATGATGAAACATGTCCATGAGTAATCCAGATGTTCGCCTCGACTGTATTCAAGACTACTGTAGTGAAACAAGTCCTGACAGATGTAAATGCCAGATGCTAGAAGCTCGGTGTTTGGAAGAACACATATCCATAGTTACATAGATAAACAAATGCTGGGTAAGGCAATAGATCACCAACACAGTCTCTTTCGATTCACATAGCTGCACATGAACAGAGACTGAAGAGATTTATGAAGTGTTTAGGTTTGCTGTCCCAATGAACAAAACCATACAGGCAGAACTTTACCCTAGACCATACATCCTCCTTTTAGAGAACTTCCACCTTTTGGGGGCGAAAAATGGCATGGACATGCGACTGGGCTTCCTGAATGAGTCAAATACACTCATTTTTGCTTTGCTTTCGTTTTTTATTTCTCTCTCTACATTTGGCCTTCTAGCCCCAAGTGTTCTCTTCTGTGAAAATGTAATTATGGCCACCCAAGTAAAAAAGTAACTAAGTATTTTATGCAAGACACAACACTTATTTACATACACACAGTGGCACACACGGTGACATCCACAGGTATTATAGACACAGACCACAGATAAGAACCATTGGCAAGCATGGAAGCATAGAAATAATATTATGAAGAAATACAAATGTTTACATGAGGCACATTTTAGAGCAAGATTTTTGTCTTCTCTCCCTGAGTGCAGAGTTTGTGTAGAATATTTTGTGGTTCTTTAAAACTAGACCTAAAACTTAATGTTTTCACACATCTGTCAAAAGTAGATCATGAGAACCCAGTAAAACAAATGAGACTGTTCTCTGTCGTCTACTATCAAGGAAACAAGTATTACATTTCTGTGGGTGGCAAAGGTTTGTGAAGCTTTCTTTCAGTCTTTGTCTACTATTACATGCCTTCCTCTTGGAGGGATCTTTGTCCTCTAGCTGACCTGAGGAGGATGGGTTCTCCTTTTGAGTCTTGGTTCCTCCCAAAGTTTCTTCTTCCAACTGAGGACGCTTTTCCCCACTTCTGACGGCTTTGTCTCACTAGGGGCTGGGACCTGGACTCTGTGAAGCTGCTTTGTGACAACTTGTAAAAAGCACCACATAAATAAAAAATTGAATTGAATTGAACTGAATTGCTGGTTGACGACTCCTGTAGAGGGAAACACTGGTCAATGAGGTTCTCCTATGTTACATGTCCCATGATACACGTCCACAAAGATGCAGATTTGATAGCTCCCTATTGAGAACAAGTGATTGAAAACACTTATTATTGAAAACACAAATTAAGCGCTAATCCTAGAGGTTCACATACTTTTGCCACTCACAAACTTGCAATATTGAATCATTATCCTTAATAAATATGGTTCTATTTACCTACATTTGGAATTACCTACATTAGAATTATAGAAACTTCCAAAGCATTCATGAACCATCAAGCATTTCTGCCCAAGGCTATTGTAGCAGGATTAGCTCAAAAATGTGTATTCACCAAAATACATTTAATAGCATTTCAAACAGCAGTTTGAATTTTAACTACTCAGCTTGTTATTTAAAATGAACTATTCTTTAATAATTTCATGGATACTAAAAACTCATTTCAAGCAGATCTGATTTAAAGCCTTGCGTCAAGTTTTGTTTTTTTCACTCATTACACATACACTCATAAATTAAAAGGTGTATAACCACTGGCTATGCTGCCACAGGAATAAAACAATAACCAATTGTTTCAGTCTGAGCATTTGTTAAATGTATCTTATAGTTGACAGAGAACTGCAGACAGCTGGAAAATGTCTGTCTCGGCCATTAACTATTAATGATTAAGTATTTTCAAAGATATAAGGCAACACCATTAAAAAAAAATGCATCAAAAGAGCGCTTTTAAGCACTAAGTACCACTGAAGTACAAAAGTGCACAGGTGTCATTCAGGTACATCTAAAACAGGCGATAAAAAAACAAAACAAAACCACAGTAACAAGCTCAGAGACTGTAACTGAATAAAAACGTACAAAATCAAACCCACATGCTCATTTTTACTTAATTATCTAAAGCATATTCCAGAACACAGAGATGCAAGAATTTGGTTTAGTTAAAAAAGCTACGTATTTTCTGAGTGGAACACACTTAAGTTTGAAAAATGTATAATTTGATAAGCAGTGTGCAAATTTTTGCATTTGACGGTATAGAAGCTTTGTACCAATTCTGGATTCGTTTTTTACATTGCTGGTCCTTTTCCAACTCAGTAAAATCACCAGAACTATGGACTCAAACCAGCCAGCAGAACAGGTACAGTCAGTCCAGCGCTGGCGAGTTTCTTGTTTATGTTGTTGTGTGAAGGAATGAGAACCTTTCAGACGACTGAGTTCGAGCCAGCCTTCTTGATCATCAGGTAAACTCCAAAGAGCAATACAATCAAGGCCAGCCCGGCCCCCAAAATAGCCCAGAAAGTAGTACGGTGACGATCTGTGAAGAAAGAAAAGTATTACAGTATTAGCTAATCTACTTCAATGTATGACGTGTATATGCAGATCATTATACTAAGCAATCAAAAATAAACAATAGGTTTATGCAGCATAAAAATGGACTGAACAGGGAAAGAGAACATCGGAGATCTCTGCTACTCACTTGGTGGTTTGATGATGAACTGTTTTGTTTCTTTACCATATCGGTTTTCTGCAGTGCAGTTGTAGGTGCCTGAACTCCCTGGTGGTAATGACAGCACTGCTTTAGTAGACTTCTCACCCTGACCAGGCATGCTCCAAGTGTATGTAGGAGGGGGGTTTGCTGGTACAGTACAGTTTAAGGAGAGTTTCTCTGAATAGTCGAGAATCTCATCAGATTTTGAGAACTTTGGACCATCTGGAGGAAACAGAGAAACACTTTACAAATTACAAACATAAAACATTGAAGTCCTAACTAACATGAACCGAGGCACATATGACTTGTTTTCAAATTAAAACACTGATCATCCTGCGCAACCAGGGACACGGAGGGGTGTGGACAGCTCTGCGGTAGCCTGTTCAACGCTACAGCAAAACGATCATTTATTAATAATTAATTTAAAGTAACTTGAGAACAATACAGACACAAGCGTGGTAGCTTTTGGGCGAGGCTTGTGTTTTCATTACGTTTTATTTAAATATTTTCATTACAGTCAGCTCAATCCCATTATTTGTTCAAGCTCAGGCAGGCTGTAGGTTGTAGAGCTGCAGGCATATCTGAGCTAATGTTATTTTTAAACATGAAAAGATCTAGGGTTGCCACAATTACTCTATTATAATTGATTCCTCCATTACAAAATGACTGATTAAAATGTATGCTCTCAACAAATAAGATTAATGATTGCTATTTTAACTGAACATTCTCCACAATGGGAGAATACAATTCAAGAAAAGAACTTTGATCGTCATGGAAAGAAGGGTTTCACATAACATTAGCTCAGATATGTCTGCAACTCTACAACCTACAGCCTGCCTGAGCTTGAACAAATAATGGGATCAAGCTGACTGTAATGAAAATATTTAAATAAAACGTACACCTAGCAGGATTTCACTATATGTTTGTAGTAATAAACTGTTTCTGTAAATAAAGTACAATTGTTTGCTCAGGCATGACAACTGATGGATGACTACATTAGTCATATAATCCATCAGTAAAGTGACCATTCTGTCATCCGTAAACACACCACAGCACAGCATACAGTGTGAACAGAACAAATGTCTTCTTCTACATTTAACCCATTCACAAAGTGAAGCAGTGGGCAGTCAGAAACACAGCACCTGGGGTTGATGAAAGGTACCTCAGTGGTGCCACTAGCAGTCCTGCGATTTGAACCCATGACCTTTGGATCATAGGGGCAATTCCCTAACCTCTAGGCCACCAGCCGTCCTAGAAACTGACAGCCCTAAAAAAGATCAACTAAATGAATGATGCCCTGCATTTCAAATACATTAGTTGTAGTTTTCATCTAGATTAATCTCACTGTAATCTTGGAATGAATCTAGATTAAAATGCCTCATTTGAATTCTGCCAAAGGCATTCAGAATATGTGTGCTACCCAAATAATGACTAAAAGTAAGTCTTTGAGAACGGGTTTCTCAACTCCTACAGTAAGCTAATTCCGCATTGCAAACAACCTTAGTCTTGTTGAGGTTTCCATTGGGAAGGTTCTTAAAAATACATTTTCCCTGAAGCAAAACCGGCAGCTCCATAGCTGCATCCATGTTAGAATGTCCCATTCGATGTGGTAATTTCACAGTAGGCATACACACAGGTTCGAAGACTCGTTCTCACCCCCTACAGTGCAATTCGGCTAGGTATACATCTGCGCTAAAATATCAAAGTGAAAGTCATCATAGCTTGCGTAGTATAGACCCAGCTCCCAACCCAACTTTGTGAATCGATTAACGGCGATATTTTTTTATCGGCCAATAGCGCTAATGCACGTTAACGCCGATAACGGCCCACCACTAGTATAGAATAAAGGTACGATGCAGCTGCTTACCACAGCATGTGACAATCTGATTGTCCCTCTACTCATGTGCATAATGTTTACCCAGAAACAGAGGGCAGAGTCAGCAGGGGGGTATTCCAGAAAGCAGGTTATGCTACATAACCGGGTAAGTTCAAGGGTAAGTTAGTGCAGATCTTACCCGGTTATGTAGCATAGCCTGCCTTCTGTTATACCCCCCAGGACAGCAGTCTGATTCGTCGGTTATGTGTTTACTGTCATCTCAAGCCACATTTTAACATATTATGACAGATGGCAAATCATTTTAGATGGCATCATTATGTGTATGCTGCTTAAAATGTATGCACCCCTTAAAAGACCTCAAAGCACATCAAGACGGACATAAAAGACCAGTAATAATGTAGGAGACCCATTCTCTGATGACCACCACCAAAAAAGCTAGACAAACGCGCCTCTCACATTGTTGGTGTTAGAATGATGCTGACAATTAGAATCACTTTTACAAAATGGAATCTGATACTATTCTGATATCACATTATTATCTGTTTATAGTAATAACTCTACTCTGGCACTCACATTCTAGATATTACGCTTGAATAAATGTTTCAGTCGACAAGAGGCCCATACAAGGAGCACAAGGTCATGTGGCCAGTGTTACTCATAATATTATAGCCAAGCAACAGTTTTGTTGGGATTTGTAGTTTAAAAACTTACAGTTCACATTAAGAATGAGAGGCCCTGATGGCACTTTGGGCGGAGGCTGAGGTCCTTCTGGTCCAAGTTCCAGCCAAGCCTCACATCTGTACTGAGCACCATTATCATCCCTTCTGGGCTTGATCTGGAGGTCTGCAGAAGCACTTTGAGGTTTAACCTCCACTTTAGTACTCCTGATGTTATGGCTTTCCAGTAAAGTTTGCCCTTTATACCACTTCACAGTGACGTTTTGAAGTGGAGCAACACTCAAGATATTGCACTTGAACGTATGCTGGGCCCCCTCATCCACTGAACTGGCATTCGCAACAATGGACACATTATCTGGAATCTCTGTTGGGGGGAAAAAGATCAGTTAGTATAAAGTAATTAATAAAAAACAGTTTAAAAAGACAATGGCTAATGGTTATGTATTGTTTGGTTGATCTGTTACTTCATTCAGTGTAAAATCTAAAGCTCACCAAACCAACAAAACCCAGTAAACTTTAACGTTTGCTTTCGTGTGCCAGATCTGGCTCTACAAAGTTTTCTTCTATATTCACAGAGGTTGATTCTGTTTGTTAGTGTTCGTTTGGCCTTAAATGTTCAAAGCTAAACAAAGAAGACAAACACCCTGATCTGTATTTCACACCATGCTGTTGAAACAATGCTGCAGTTTCTGTTCCTAGAATGTCTGTTCAATGAAATGTAACACTTTTTTTTACAGCATGAACAGAAGCGGAAGACTAATGAAATAAATGTGTGGCCACCAAGTAACTAAAGTAAAGGCCACCATAATCACTTATGGTCTGAACAACATTATAACTTTGCTCTTTCCAGCAAACACTGTTCCTAAAGTGAGGGTGAAAACAATAAGCATGATTTAAGCCAAAGTGAGACAAGCTGAGAACATACTGTAAACTGTAACTTGGAGATGCTCTCTTAACGGCAATTCTTCATCCACATTGACGAAGCAAAATGGTTTTATATCCCACTGTGTAAGACTGGGCACTTTCCAAGTAAGCTGCTTGACATTAAATGTCATCCCCACTGCGCCCAAGGGGGCTTCCCAGCCCATCCCTAGGTTGGTGCTGTTCGTTGAACAGTTTGCTGAGGCTGGAGCTCCATATTGAACCACCAAGCTGGTAGGACTGAGCTTGATGAAATTTTCAGCATCTAGGACAACAATGAAGAAGAACATTGCATTAACCTGGAGAATTCACAAAGGAATGCACCTGTGTTTTTCACCTCCTCTACCTTTCTGTAAATTTAACTCTCGAAACTGTGTGAACTGCACACTAGGTTTGTTACTAGGAACAGGGAAGACGTCAAAATTATTGAGGTAAGCAAAAAATTGATTGATGACTAATTGCATCAACGATCTAATTTAATCCACTATAAAATAATTTAATATACACTACCGGTCAAAAGATTTAGAACACCCCATGTTTTCTGTTTTTTTGTGTTGAAATTCAAGTGGTTCAGTGTCTCAATGTTCATTCAGCAGAAAGCTCTTCCCAACTCTGCAGCAGGAGTTCCCATAAGTGTGCAGCTCTTATAAGTTGCTTTGCTTTCACTCTTCTGTCCAG
>JBBPDE010000140.1:6029290-6044976 GCA_037974605.1 Nannopetersius ansorgii
CATTTTTTGCATTTTGTGCTTTTCAGTTAAATAAAAGGCTATTTTTGCTACATATTTAAACATTGAGGATTTCTTTACAAAAAATGTCAAAAAGTCTCGTCTCGTCTCGTTCTCGTGAACCCAGTCTCGTGTCTCGTCTCGTCACACCCCTAGTAGGCACCACTCAAGTAAGTGTTTCAATATTTTCAGTGTATAGTTAGACAGGCCACACTGTTGCATAGACATAATGATCAGTGTCAGTCAGCTCCCACTGTTTCTTCAAAAACGCCTAGCATATGATTATTATATGATCATTATACCAACTATCATGTAATATATAATTAGCTTATATATAATTAACAAATGATACATGTGGGAAAAACTAAACACAGATATGACATCAGCATGAAAAACACTACAAAACCCACATAAACTTATGTCTGATGATTTTAACCTGATGACCTGTACAATCTTTAAGAGTAAACAACTATTTATTGCTGTAATCCAATCTGAATCAGAGCTGTGTTACCCACCAGTACGTCCACATACAGGACCCAGCAGTGCTCTCCAGGGCAGATGCAGAGGCTGCTCAGGTTCAGGCTGTGACTGTTATTGAAGACTTTGTACAAAGTGTTACTCAGCTCCACGCCCAGCTCCTCGCCCCCACGTCCTTCAAACTCAGGTGTGGCGTTTGCAGAGCTGATGACAGAGAAGGTAGAAAGCAAAGGGAATGGAGTTAAGAAACCAATATGTTTGACAATAATATTATGATTTATTTGTTTATTAATGGTAATTAAGTTCATGAACACATTAAAAACATTTATATAGTTATATACCTGAGCTATGTTGTACATTACATACGTTAATACACGATGAAGCTTACAGGAATAAAGCTTAAAGACGGAGACAGAATAGGATCAGTAACAAGCAAGATCTAATAGTTACCAGAAAAACAGCCCAGCGTGACCTAATTAATACCATTAAGTAATTTTAAGAACAATAAGAAATTAAGCTTGTATAACTGTAAAGCAGTGCTAAAGCAGGTGAGTATATGGTTACACCACAAATGTCTGACCTTAAATATATGACTATAAAATTAACAGTTAAGTATTGCACTCTCAAATGTATATCACTACTTCATTTACATAGTTTCATAATATTAGATATTACATGGTATAATTTATTTGTAATATTTTTATATTATTTTTAAATCTCTTTTCTTTGGAAAATCACAATTTTTTAGTAAACTAGTTTATTTTGACTTATTCAATATCTGAACCAGTGAAAAGTGCTTAAATACCAGAAATACCAGCCCATCTACTGTACACTCACCAGTCAACGAAGAACTCCAGATAACCCTGATCTGGCTCCATAGGCCGTGGCTTTCCGATCTCTGCCTTTATTCCAACAAGGATGTCTGTGTGTCCCTGAAACACCACATGAGGACACCGGGCATATAATCAACAGCAACTATATTAGGTTCACCAACTCTACAGCTCTGACATATTACAAAATATTTTACAAATATACCAAAAAGCCACCTCATTATGTACACCTACAGTTACAGGATACCCAAAGCGTTTGCGTCAAGTCATTCAGTTTAAAGGCAATTCTATCAAATACTAAGCAAATGTATGTAAACTTTTGATTTGAAGAAAGTAATAAAAAAATCTCAAAAAAATTCTCTCACATATTATTTTGACATTTAGCAAATAGAAATGATTTTGGGAAATCGAACGGACCTCAAACTGAAAGGGTTTTGTATGATTTAATATCAGCCAGTAAGAAAAAAAAAGTTGTATGTCTTTTTATACAGTGTATGTAAACTTTTAGTTTCGACTGTGCATTGTATCTCCACTCACTGTCCCTTTTTATCCGCTCCGCTCACCATCCAGGTGCACTTTGTAGATTACAATTACAGACTGTAGTTCTTCTGTTTCTCTGAATAACCTGTTAACCCCATTACCCCAGTCATCAAGAATCAAAAGTAATGAAGCAGAGAAACACAGAGACTACAGTGTGTAACTGTAAACTACACAGTACACCTGACACTGCCAAGATGTACAAAACTGTGCATGAATATTTACACACACATACCTTCCTACAATAGATGCACAAATCCTTGTTGATTATAAATTATAATTGACAGTCAGGCAGATTTACCTCATAAAGTGGCCACTAACAATATTGGTTCATCAAATGTTAAACAATATATTAAATCATACGATGATTTAATATATTTTAATGTCTGCATTTAGGCCTAAATATAAATATGTAAAGACAAATCCAAAGCAGAGTTTTACCAGGCTGACTTTGGCAGAGCCATCTGTATTTGAAACCACATCTGTCTCAATCTCCATATGCCTGTAGTCCTCACATCCACGTCCGTCTACTCTTAAATCGTCCTGAAACAAATCCAACGGCAAAGTGCAACACATACATCATAAAAACGAAATAAACACAAATGTGGATCTTCTGGGAGTCTCTGGGAACTAGACGGAAAAACACTGTCCTAACCGGACACATCTTATTACATCCAGAATGGCGTTTCCACAAGATTTTGAAGTGTTTCTGTGGGAACCTGTGGCCATTCATTCTGTAGAGCATTTATAAGGTCAGTCTAAGCACCTAAGAGCATACATGTGCCCGATCAGGGTGCTCCGACTGTTACACTGCAGTGAAGCAGATGCATGACAACACCACTAGCTCCTGCTAATGCACCCCACAGGAGACATGAAGTCTTCTATGTATTGTCAGTAAACTACACACAGTGCATTTATACAAAGTTTTCGTATCCGCTCACCCTCACTCCGTGCATAATATACACTTTCTCTGCTTCGCTCAGTTGTACAGTTGCCATGTTTCACACACCGTGCGCTCCAATGTGACGCATCATCAAAATGCGCCGAGCAGTTCAAAACGGGGCGGATTCTAGAATTTTCTGCGCGAATAACATACGAGTTTAAAGACAACAAGAGGATCTCTGTAATTTGATTGGCTCCGAGAAAAGTCAATCTTAGGATGGAGCGGCGCGTCTAGTGCGACACGTGTGTATCTGCATGGTGAAGTCGGTAAGCACATTTTAATTCACAGAACAAGTTTATTTTGTTGTTATTTGTAAAGCTGTAGTTTGCATCGCTTTCGGGTTTCAGCTCTACACTGCATCACCTCGTTGTCAGGACGGTGTGTAACTTAAGAAGGTCCTGGGTTTGATTTCTATTATAAAACAGAGCAATGCTGTTGAGGAACCAGAAATGTAACCTTAGTCATATCTGCTGATCTGCTGATGAACAGCAGTGAACTAAATCTTTACACACAGTACAAGTGCCAATGTTACTCTATTATTTTGTTACAATAATGTCCCTGTCATTGTGTTGCACTATTGTTTAATGTGTTTAAAATGTCTTTTGTCTTATTTTCTTTTGCACTGAGCATGATAATGACAAAAGAATTTCTCTCGGGATTAAGTGAAGATCTTTCTTATTTTATTTGACCATTTCTTTCGTGTCTTTCAAGGCGCTTCGCTTCAGCCACTTGTAGACCTAATAGACCTGTCAAACTAGTAGTGATGGGTGGCTAAAACATGGAAGACCCCTGTTCACACAAGGAATTATGAAACAAAGCGAATTAATAAAGAGTTTACATCCTATGCTGCAATAACATTCTGTTGTTCTCTGAATGCGACACTAGATGCTGGAACATAGATTTGAGGATTTGATGCTGGATGAGTAGTTCTGAATGACATATACCACTCCCTCCAAAGGTTCTGGATGGTGTACCAGATAAATGCAGTTGCACTGCTCCACAGATCAATACTGGGGGCCTTTGGGCCTTAATACCCATTTTGGTGATGATTGAAATTTAGTTAGATGCTGGTTAGTTGCCCCTGCAATCAGAAGGGTGTGGGTTTGAATCCCAGGACTGTCAGTGGCACCACTGATCTACCCTTAAGCAAAGTGCCCTCCCACATACTGCTCCCCGTGTGCTGTGTTGCTGGCTGCCCACTGCTTCACTTGGTGAATGGGTTAAATCCAGAGAAAGAATTTCATATTGTTCACAATGTGTGCTGTGTTCACATGTGACTGTAAGCATTACGTTCCAGAGGATGCTTTTCTATGACCGTTGCAAGCTGACAGGAATTACAAAGTAGTAGGAATTGGTCAAAGTAGTTGATTTCAAATTGAGCTACATTGGTATTGCCAAGGCATGGTGTACAGATTTCAAGAATTCACTACAAGAATGAACATTAAACAATTAATATTACATAATATCATTTTGTAAGTATAAGGTGGTTACATTATATACATATGTACATACATATTTCACACACACAGAGCTTGCTTGTAAATGATCTTGTTATTCACTGTTCCTCTTATGGTGGCAGGCGAGGACTATAATTCAAATAGGTTCAATTGTCATTTCAACCATATACACACAGTACACAGTAAAACAAAACATGCCTCCAGGACCACAGAGCAACACGCCACAAGGCCAGTGCATGCAGCTCCCTCTGTGGTTCCCCAGTAGATATTCTCTGTTAGACAAGGAGATAAATGGGAGGTGTTTGTCACCTATTTTTGTAAAGAATTTAACCCATTCACCAAGTGAAGCAGGGGGCAGCAGGAACACGGCGCCAGGGGAGCAGTGTGTGGGGACAGTACCTTGCTCAGGTACCTCAGCGGTGCCTAGCGGTCTTGGGAATCGAACCCAGACTTTCTGATCGCAGGGCGAATTCCCTAACCCCTAAGCTACCAGCTGCCCCATAAAGCACACGTAACGCCTAACGTGGGGCACGAACCCATGACCCTGAGATTAAGAGTCTCATGCTCTGCCGACTGAGCTAGCCGTGATGCGATGGATTTGTGTGTCTTTCAGCTGTTCTGTTATTTGGTTGATTCTGTTGTGTTCTTCATTAACTACGCTGGTGTCTGAATACTTTAGGACATAGTGTACGTGTAGCGTATGCCTACAGAAGAAAAATAAGGAATCAAAAATACATCTTGGATTTTCATCCACACTTGCAGTACATGGAGTATTGTATGAATTTCGGGAAACTATCAATTTCATGCCTTCAGCAACTGCTTGATTAAGTTGTGCATGTAAACAGAGTGAATGTAAATGGTCAGTAAACATGTGTTTGTGTGGAGGTGTATCATTGCTGTGTATTTCTGAATGTTTACCAGGTTGAAACTTGACAAGATGCTAAGTGACAACGAGGCCAAAGAGCTCCTCACCTTCCTCCAGCCGGCCGTGAGGGCGGACATCAAGGGTCAGGCTACAGAGTACATCCTCGGACTCACAGGCAACAGAGATGGCTGCCGTTACCTTAGGACCAAACCTGACTTCCTCAAAGCATTGGTCACTCTCACAGCAGACCCGTCCATCGCTATTGTCAAGGACTGTTATCACGCACTGATCAATCTGTCTGCAGATGAAACGCTACACAAGCCGTTAGTTAAAGAGGCAGCCATCCTGCCCGTGCTGTTCCACAATATTCTGGACCCGGAGTACATGTTTGCTGACCGCGTGTGTACAATCCTCACCAACCTGTCCAGACATGAAGCTACGTGTAAAGAGGTGTTCCAAGCTCTGCAGGAGCAGGAGATCAGTTTGGCCAAAATAGTGGAGATCTTCTGCACCGAGGGCTTCAATAAAACAGCCTCGCTTCACTACCTGGGACCCCTGCTGTCCAACCTCACACAGCTGCCTGAGACCAGGCACTTCATCTTGGATAAGGAAAGGTCAGTCACAGGAGTTTAGAAGTAAGTCGAGTGTGTCAACATTTGCCAAACCTAATCTGGCACACCTACCTCAGGATTATTATAATAAGACTGGGACTTATAAATAGTACATACTACATCAAGATGGTACATACTACATAGCTTTGGAAAGCTTTATATAGTATGTACCATCTTGATGAAGGCTGATCCAGGGCTACGTTTCCCAGAAGCATCTCTTCTTTAAAGAGACAGTCACTTAGCAATAGTTCAGAGTTTCGTTGCAACCTTGAGCCGGTGTTTACTAATCCCATTAGATCACCAGATTGGAAGCAAAATATCAGTCATTCTGAGACATCTTGGCCTATTACAAAGAGCTGGGAAATTTTTAATTGCCAGTCTGGAATTTCTATCAATGTCCTTTATCAGCAGACGTATTAGGCCACAATCATGTAATGATGTAATAATTGTTTTATTATTTAATTCTCTTTATTTATTCATTGTATGTAACTTTTAACATACAAATTGACTGAATCAATCGGGCATCCTAGGGGTCGAAGTTTATGGAATTTGTTTTGTTGAAGTTTTAATCTGTGGGATGAATGTTGAAATTTACAACAAGCTGAAATTTACAAACATTGCCCTCACTAATATTCTCTAAAGGAGACAGAGCATCAGTCAGAAGGACATAAGGGTCCCAGTTTCTGTTATTTTATTTGCATGCATTTGCCTCAAGCCAACATATGCAAATGCTTTCAGATTGGATGCAAACAAATAATTGCCAACTGCTGTGGAAAATGACTGCAGCCAACTCAAAGAATTATGACCATTTCAAATTCCTATCAGTCGAGTGTGTAATACTTCTGAAAGGTCAAAAGATCAGTCCTGTATTTTTTTTTTTTTTTAATTGTGGTTTATTTTTGTAGGTGTGTCATACAGAGGCTCCTTCCTTACACACAGTATGAGGCATCAGTCACTAGGCGTGGAGGCGTGGTGGGCACTCTCAGAAACTGCTGCTTTGATTATGGTAAGGGTTAACTCGATGCTTTTCTACTGTAACCCATACTGTGACACATACTGTATGGAGGTAGCATATTTGCCTCCAGACCAAGAGGTCAGGGCTTCGAATCCTACCTTCAGCACCACCTTGGTCCCTGAGCAAGAACCTTAACCTAAGTTGCTCCAGGCAGACTGTCCCCTGTAGTTAGGAAATGGAAGTCGCTTTAAAAAGCATCTGATAAATACTGTAAATGTAATGTAAATATTTAGAGTTCAATCAAATAATGATTTGACTCTAAAAAGCCTGAAGCTTAAAGAAATATGGCTGTTGAAGTGGTACCCCTGAACTTGGTGATAAAGCTAAAAAAAATAATTGGTTTGCCCAACCCCACACAATAAATGTTTTAAATTCAAGATCTTTTAACAACTAAAGTTTGTTATTGTAGATGCAACGTTTGCTTTCTTTAGTTTTGCAGTGGAGCCACAAGGAACATATAACAGCTGTCTATTCAAAGCAAGATTTTTGGGTACAACATTTTGGCTCTGTAGCTTGAGTGCAAAACTTAAAGGTCCCATGGCATGAAAATTTCACTTTGAGGTTTTTTAACAGCCTGCCTATGGTCCTGCAGTGGCTAGAGAGGTGATAGGTGTAAAGGGTTCCTTGAACATCCTTGTTTGTGCAAAAATACAATTTTCTGCCTGTCAAACTGTCTTATCTTTGACACATTGAGTAAATAAAATAAAATAAGAGGGAACAAATGTTTTACTGCGACAGGCTGCAAAGTACCTAAAGAAAATTTTAGGTACTTTGAACTGAAAATGAGAGCTGTAGTATTGTTCCTCAATACTACATCAAACATCCAAGAAAGTCTGGCTCTTCAGAAGCAAATTTTGAAGAAATGAGAGGTGGCTCAAAACTCTTGTACAGGATTGAACATGAAAAGTTTACGCTATTAAAAGGATAAATGGAGTGATGCTCTGCCATGGAAAGGAGTTTAAGCTGAGAGTCACTTTTTGACAGCTGGTACTTTTGATTTCTGTTGATTGCGTTTGTGTCCTCATTTCATAGCTCACCATGAGTGGTTGCTAAGTGATGCTGTTGACATTCTGCCTTTTCTGCTGTTGCCACTGGCTGGACCAGAAGAGCTGTCTGAAGAGGAGAATGAAGGTAAAGACCTTCTTTTATTTATCTATTCGTGCTAGAAGTGTTCTGCTCTAGTGCATCCTATCCAGTTTGATTGTCTTTGGGGCTTGTTTGTGAAACATTTCTTTTTTTTTGGTCTTCTGACCTGACTACCCTTCCAGAGTTACCTGGCAGGGGAGATACCATGATCAGGAAGGTGGTTCACTCAGGGTGAGGCTCACACATAGCACTGCTTCTGCTGACCACGGAATACCCCAAATATGGGAATCTCAACTGCATCGTTTTTTTTATAGTGTTTGCTATGGGGCGGCTGGTGGCCCAGTGGTTAGGGAGTATATCAGAAGGTGTTGGGTTTGATTCCCAGGACTGTTAGTGGCACCACTTGGGCGCCCTTGCACAAGGTATGTCCCCACACACTGCTCCCCGGACACTGTGTTCCTGGCTGCCCCCTGCTTCCCTGGATGAATGGGTTAAATGCAGAGGTTGAATTTCATGCTGTTTATGCTGTAGTGTGTTTACCTATGACAAAATGGTCACTTTCACTAAATGTTTTTTTTTTTAATCATTGATGGACACCAATGATAGAGGCACACCTGAAAAACAGGATTGCGTTTAAGTTTGATGACCACTTTAAAAATGATACGTTGTGTGAAGAAACTGCTTTACTGCTGTCTGACCATCCATAGTGATGAACACAAGATCTCAAATGGAAACTTGTCAAAGAGTTTATGATCTAAACTGATCAGTGTATGTGCAACTCGTAGTGTGAAGTGTCGACTTCTTCTCACGTGCAGCTGCCTCATGTGGTCAGTAGAGGGCAGTGTTAGTTAATTAAATGTTTGGCAGGCTATATATTGGGGGCAAGGCAGTTCCATACAATAACCTTCCATACAATTATTGGATTGTCAGCTAATGCAGACTGGAAAAATGTGGGTGATGTCACGGGCGCTGGAAGTTATGAATTTGCACCGTGTTCATCTTCGGTTTATTTTCAGTGGCTGTGGTTTCATAATGCCGTCTGAAATGTTTTATTTGCTCATTTTTTTTACAGTCATGTGGAACATGTTCCATTTCAACCACAGTTTATAATTAGCAGCCTAGGGTTCTGGAGAATAACCAGGCCAGTAAAGGGGACAACGGCTGTCATGAGATTTCCGAGTAGTCGTCAGTCTACAATCACTTAAACTCAGACTTTAATACATGCTGTCATTTTTGCAGTGGAAACAATTTCCCATTGCTGGTTTCTGTTGTTTTCATGTGAAGGTCTGCCGGTGGACCTGCAGTACCTGCCAGAGGACAAAACAAGAGAGGAAGACCCCGACATCCGCAAGATGCTTATTGAGACATTACTGCTGGTAAGAACTAATCAGATCCATCACACATTCTGTTCTAATGCTCAGTCCCACACAAGGAATTCTTCTGCCAAGTATGTTCTGGTGTTTCTCTGCTGTTACACACCTGATTCAACTAATCATCTTCTTAAAAAGCCCCTACTGAGCTGAAGTGAGTAGAAACACACTTAAACTTTGGCCAGAACCAGAGCTGGAAACCGTTTGAATGTTTCTATGCAAGGTATTCTATTCGACTCTGCCGAAAACACAGCTTTCTAATCGTTAGTGCGAATGATTTTTGTCTACAGCTTACAGCCACCAAAGCGGGACGTCAGATAATGAAGAAAAAGAACGTCTACCCCATCATGCGGGAGTTCCATAAGTGGGAGAAGGAGCCGCAAGTGATTTCTGCTTGTGAAAAACTTGTTCAGGTACACCACAGACTTGTTTGAATGAAATCCCAGCAGGGTTCAGAAAGCATGTTCATCCACAGCTTATCCTATTGAAACATTTGAAGTGCATGGAGACAGACAGTTCAGTCAGTCAACTTAAATCTAACCTTACAAAGACACAGAATGAAACTGGGTTTTATTTCCCGTGCCTTTACTGGATCTTTAGTGGCATCGAGAGAGTGCCCAGCATGCGAGTTTTTGTCAGGTTGTTGTGCTTGGTACTACCCCAGACAGCAGGCAGATGGATTCCAGTACACCAAAGAAGGATTTATGGGTTGGTGGAGAGGGAAAAAAAAAAACAGGATGCACTAATTTGGTGGAAAAACCCTGGTTCTGTCACTGTGGCATGGTGGCAGTCATAACGCGGGGGAACAAGTCCATGGAAAAGATGTCACAAGGTCTCCCAATAAAGCCTGATCTACTTCATAACATGTGGGAGATCCCTTTTGAACTGCAATCCACAGGCAGAGCTTCAGTCATTTAGGTTTCTACCCAACCGTTTTAATCACCGTCGTAAAACATCCAATATGCGAGGCTCAGTATAAGCCTAATATTTATCTAGGATTAATGGCCTTTTTTTGGGTAATGCTACATTTTGCAAATAACTGGGCTATAACTGCTATCATATTACTGGAATACTGCATATATTTTCCCCACGCTGTTGGGCTGTCTAATTGGTACTTGACAGCAATATTGTAAATCTGCTGTGGTGTCTGGGAGCTCATTAGCTACCATATACTGTAGCATGGGTCAAGAGTGTCACACTTACTGAACCGAAATATACACCAAGAGAAATCAACACAATCACAGTAGTTCCATCCTGAATAACTTCTGCCCATTACATTATTTTCTGCAGGTAAAAGTGGGCCAAACCCATATTTTTTCCTTTGTACTGTAATGTGTAATAATCAGAAATCACTCTTTTGTATATTTGAATTCTTGTTAAAGCTGCTCCTAAGTTACTCATTGTTTGGGCTGCACTACTGCAATTTCTGGCAGATAGAATGCAGATAGAAAATGTATCACCATTCTTATCCTCCCCAGGAGTGGTTGTCTATCAAAAATCTCTCCACAGCATATATTCTTCTGGGAAATCCCAAAGAACTCCTGGGTCTAATGATCTGCAGGCTCCCCTGCTCTGTCAGTGTTTGAGTCATAGACAAGTATTGAGATCCACTGGCTATCATAGACATTCATGACATTGACGGATTGGCAGCTGTTTATTCTTTGTGTGTGTGTGTGTGTGTGTGTGTGTAAATGTGTGTATATGTGTGTATATGTGTGTATATGTGTGTATATGTGTGTATATGTGTGTATATGTGTGTGTGTGTTTGTGTTGCTCAGGTTTTGATCGGGGATGAGCCAGAGGAAGGAATGGAGAACCTAATGGAGGTGAACATCCCTGAGGATGTGGAACAGAAGTTAAAGGACTTGGATGTCAAAGAGGAGGAGCGGCTTGAGAAGGAAAAAGAAGAATTGCTCAAAGAGGAGAACGAGAAGGGTCTGAATAGAACTCCAGAAGTACTGGAACGATAAACATGCAACACCAGAGACAAAAAATTAATTTCACATATAAACACAATTTAATAGAATACATCATTGTAACCCATTGTGCAAAGATGAATACTACTTTCCATGATTGTGGGTGCTGGACTGATTAAATACTATTAGTAGGTAGAGAAGACGACTCCTATCTAAAAAAAAAAGTAACCCTGTTTGCCTTTGAACCTTTTAGTCCATGTCTTTTCAGATGTCCCCCATTATTTTTAAGAGTGTACACATGATTTTGGGTGCAATGTTTACTCCAGTTTTCTGAACACAGAGTAATGGAGGATACAGCTTCTCTAGTAAAGATCCCTAAAATGTATACATTATCCTTGCAGTGTCCAGACCTCTGTGTGTCTATGGTATGTTACACATCTGGGGTGGCCCCTCCCTGAGGGATTGTGGAGGGGGCAAAACTGGGTTGCGCCATCCATGTAGCGGGCAGAACTGCGTTTTCGGAATTTGGGCAAATTGTGAAAAGTCTTGGGAACGGAAGGAGCTGCTGAAGAGCTTGTCGCCCAGTTTTTCCTGGTTTGCGTGGTCCTTATCAGTAGGTGGCAGGGAGAGGGACATGCTGTTCTAGGACTGGCTTTCCTCTTTGTTGGGAAGTTCTGCTGAGAGCCTGCACTGAAAGATCCAGAGTGGTGATACTCACAAACTGAGAGCCCCTCAGGACCCTCAGGCAGGTGGATGTGGCTATGATTGAGTGGTGGGACCTGAAGGGTGCTGGCGCCCATAAAAGACAGGTAGATGGTCATTAATATGTTATTGAAATATCTTTCTACATGACAGAACTATATAAAATGTGAAAGACAAGCTGTTCATACATTGTCGCACTATAATGCTCTAGCCACACGCTAACAAGTTAGCCCCAAGTTAACCAACACATCTGGTTACAGTACAATTAAGTGATTTGCTTCGATACAATACACTTGGATATTAAGTGCATACAACACAATGCATTATGTATCTCCGAAAGTGCATATCACAAGCATGCTACCCATTGTGCTGCACAGTGGGACCACAAGAGAGCATTGTTTTCTACTTTTATTTTTGACTTTTATCATTTTCAATTTTTATACGTTTTGTTTTATTCCTCACGTAAACCTTAACAAACTAGCAAAATAATACACGATACAGTGAGTAAGGCATCGTTTTGGACAAAGCTAAGATTTTTCCTTTTACTATAAACTCCTAAAACTGCAGCTTTAAGATTAACCTAAAGATTAACTACCATTTATTACCATTAATTATTCTATTATTACTATAAAAGGCAAGCGATAAGTTGAATGAGTTTAATCACATGTTATTTTATAGCAACGATGATCTGACATTGCAGTTACTCGTCCTGTCAGTCATAAGAAATGGGTTCGAAACAAGGTGTGATAAAGGCTGCTTTTGTGAAATGAATCGACAGCTTTGGTTGGAATTGTTTTTTTGTATAATCCTGACTTGCAGTAGATATAACAACACTTTGTCACTCTTTCATCTGCATCATTCAGTATAATTATCACATTCTGAATGTCAAAGCCATGAAAGTACAAAACAAAATTCACACTTGCCAGCCTTTTTGTGCTGTGTGTTTGTCGGGGATATCGGTCTTCATGATGTGTACCTCACACAGAGGCCTTGAGATAGTGGACAGCATCCAGTGGTGGGTGGTGATTTGACTCAGGGGCAGGCGATCAGACGGCTGCCACTGCAGCAACTGCATAATCAGATCCTGACATGCTGGCCAGGGGAAAAACAGCCAGTCAGTCAGTCAGTCAGTCAGTCAGTCAACATCTACCATTTTAGACTATTTCCTGGGCATGGGTGGTCCTAGAGTGCTAGTGTCCAGCACAGTTTAGTGACTTTTCTGCTGAAACACAGCTACAGCTAGTGGCCTGGTGGTTCGGGAGTTGTCCCTTCAATTGGAAGGTTGTGGGTTTGAATCCCAGGACTGCCAGTGGCACCACTTAGGTACCATCCCCACACACTGCTGCCCAGGCGTTGTGTTCCTGGCTGCTTCTCTCGGGAATGGATTAAATGCTGAGAACACGTTTGTGCTGTTTACACTGTGTGCAGTGCTGTTGTGTGTATGACAAATGGACACCTTACACTTAGTGAACCTGCGAATTAACTAATCTGATGAGTCTTATGAGATGAGTTTGTACCAGGAAATCACCAAACTGTGCTGGACTCTGGCTGAGCTGGAAATGAGCCATGCCTTTCAAAAGCATTATGGAATTAATAGAGTGAAATATGGCCAGTTGCAGTGAGTCACAAATGGAAAGTTTCGATCTGTTAGGGGTGATGAGGTGTGACGTGGTGAGTAAATTTCACCCTAAATATATCCGAGACTCATTGGCTCTACGGTTGCTATGCTGGGGTCAAGCGATGGACACAAAGTCTGCATTCTCTTTGGGAGGCATTAAAGATAAATATAATTAAAATAAAAACTTCTACAGATCACTGGGTATTGAAGGAAAGAGACAGCACATACCTTCAAACACTGGGTTGTTGAATGGTAGACCTAATGAGCTGCACAAGCTTACATGGATGTTTTTCATGATCGGGGAGTTTCCCTGTGACCATTGCATATAAAATCACTCCCCTAAGAAATAAGATCAAAACATACTTCATGTGAAGTGGTGTACCCACACTAGGTGTCTGTTTTGTACAATTTATGACTGTGTTTGGTAAATGAAACCACATAAATGTCATAAGTGGATTCAAAAAATAAAACCAACTCATTCAATTGTTCCATTAAATATAATAAAACAAGCCCTCCAGCTGGTAAAGGAATAGCCTAACCGTCTAGACATCTGTTTCCAGTAAATCAATAACACTGGAAAATTGTAAACTGACAAAACTGGTACCAGTATACTGAGTGAGAACGGAGCATTCTAGTGCGGGATAGTCTTGCAGAATGCAGTATTGATTGAAATGACTGAAAATGTCAAAGAAATCACATCAAAAGGGGTGGGAACTGCTCACTGAGGTGACAAAACCATAGCATGGTTCTTTCCATTTTACGATACAGCAAATATCACTTCCTCCCATTTCATTTACAAATGTCAACTGTGGCAGCATAGAAGAACAAGGTCTTGTGCCATCTTGTGGACTTCAGAAACAATGTTATCAGATACAGATACATAATATGACTACTTGGTACTTCTGCATTGATTTAATGTGAAGAGAAATATTGCGATACATCAATATTTTGTTCAGTTTTTTCCCACTACCTCTAAATATCATTGTCTAAAGCAGATTGTGGTTCAAATCTGTCAAGTAAGAAGCCTCCATCATACTGAGTTCTATCTTATAAATGCCTCCTCTCACATACTCCACAGGTCAGCCTGTTCTCCATTGTACTTGCATGACAGGAGCATCTCAGGAGCCGTGTAGGCCACTGACCCACAGAAAGTGCTCATCAGGACCTTCCTGTCTCTGTAGTGGTTTGCAAAGCCAAAATCTTCCAGGTGAAAGCAAAAAAAACCCATTCACAAGGACTTAAAGAACTTCTCATTTCACAGATTTTAAAGAGATTTCTCACCTGTCAACTTTACAAGTCCTCTGTCATCCAGTAGGATATTTTCACATTTCAGATCTCTATGATCTCAAAAAATAATACACCTGGTGAGTCTGAAACCACAACAACACTTTATAAGTTACTTTTGCCTTTTTTGTGTATTCTGAAGGTATTAAACCTGTGCACAATGTGGTTGTTGTGGCAATGTGCAACAGCAGTGATGATCTGTCTGATGATCCTCCGGGCCTCGTCCTCAGGCAGGCCAGGGCTGTCTTTAGCAAGAGACACAGCATTGCTGTGCTCCAGCAGATCCCCCTGCTTGGCCAACTCGAGCACCAAGTAAACACGCTTTCTGGACTGTAACGTTTCATACAATTGAATCTACAAAAAAGGAGGTACTGATAGGAAATCTAAAGGCCTAGCAAAATAAACAATTTACAGTTTTCACACAAATGCAGTCAATTAGCCATATTGAACACTGCAGACATAGTTAGGATCCCATGATGGTTGCTAGCAGTTTGTTCAGTTCTTACTGGTCTACTGATCTTTCAAAATAACCGAATATCAATTATTCACCCTTGTGGTATCTGTCGCCAAGATATTAGCAGCAGAAACTCTGTCTTGAAAGTTAGGAATTAGGGCCTCCATAGACCAGACTAGTTAGTCCAGCACACAGTGTGAGCAATGTGAAATTCTTTCTCTGTATTTAACCCAAGTGAAGCAGGGGTCTGGCACCACTGTGGGATGCCTGGAGAGCAGAGTGTGGGTACCTCAGTGATGTCACTAGCAGTGCTAGATAGATACATTTGTGAATCCCAGCACTGCTTGCTGGGCACCCCTCATTGGTGGCAGTACCCTGCTTCACTTGGTGAATGGGTTAAATACAGAAAAAGAATTGCACATTGTTCACACAGTGTGCTGTGCTGTGGTGTGTTCATGCTTGACTATAAGGGGGACCCCTTTTGCTACTAACCACTGCATACCTGGATATACTGCTTTGGAGTT
>JBBPDE010000140.1:6085851-6096478 GCA_037974605.1 Nannopetersius ansorgii
ACACACACACACACACACACACACACACACACACACACACACACACACACACACACACACACACACACACACAAGTCCCAGATGACAGGTGGCTTTTTCAGACTCTCCACATAATTGTATTTGAAATGTGTCTGAGGTTGAGTTTCACCGTACTGATTACACGCAACCTCGTGTAAAGTGTTCTCTAAGAAGAAGCGAACAGACAATTAGCGCATATGCAAATAAAGCATGCCCTCCTAAGCCCACTAATGGCCATGACAGCATTCGGGCATTATTAGATGTGCACGGGACAGACATGGTTGCATAGTTTCCGCAGCCAAATAAGACTAATTGCAGTAGTGTTAACATATGGTGCCCTGAGCTCACTGCTAGAGATGAACACAGATTAGAGTGAGTTTGGGTTGTGCGGCTGCATAAATGGAAGGGGTAATTCAGGAAGATTTGTTTTTCTCGTGTTGTGTACTGCGGTTGTCATCAAGAAGCTCGCCACGGAAAAAAAAAACACACACACAAAAAAACTAAATCGAGAACGCAGAGGCTGAGATAGTGAGACTCTATAAAATGCGGTTTGTTACCTCGTATTCGTTGAAGTTGACGTCACCAAATTTGCCCTGCTGCAGACGCTGAACCAGATCCACCTGCTCGTCTGACAGACGGACGTCTGTGCCAGTCATCTTGTCGTGGACGGTGCGCCTAGCAGAAAGAGAGAAGTTAAAATGATCTGTGTGTCTGGCAAAACTGAAAAACATATGTAGGTTTTGCTTTATTGGCTGGGGTACAGTCTCTTCTCACCAATAATCAGGATTCTCCATCTTATCAAGGAACTCATCCAACTCATCCTTGTTCCTGATGGGCTTGAAGATTTTCTTGCCATCTAGGTCATAGCCGATGTGGGGATAATCTTTGTACCATTCCATTGGAATGTTGCCCACTGTGTTGCGAATGTCCTGTGAGCACACAGCCAGACAACGAGCGAGAGAGAGAGAGAGAGAGAGAGAGAGACACACACACACACACAGATACAGAGTGAAGAGACAGAGGGAGACAGAGAGAGACAGACGGGGGGGAGGCGGGGGTGGGGGGGGGAGGGAAAATCAATCATGCAGGCCAGTTTAACATCCATTATTTCAATCTATCCTAAAGGCTAAAGTGAAAAAAAGGTCAGTACACCTCATCATGCTTCATTCCTCTGTGCTCTGAGGTACAGATGAAGTCCTGGCAATTTTATCTAGCTTACCCCTCCGAGGTAAGAGATTCTAGCTGAAAGCACTCCAGAACCTGACCATTATTTCCTCTTCTTCATTAATACCCATAAAACTGGTTTACCAACACACTGACCATTGAAATCCTTCAGAAGTTTCCCAAAAGTGTGGCTAATTTTCAATTCTGATAATTTTATTAATTATCCTACAATAATTAATAAAACTAAATGCACACATGCAACCAAAGATTTGTTTGGTTTTTATAAACCTAGGTTTAGCAATACTCTCAGGGTAGCGCTGTATGAAAATACAGCTCTGGAAAATAAGAGACCACTGCAAAAAATGTTCAGTTTCTCAGGTTTGATCTTTTATAGGTGCAAGTATTGAACTGAACAGCTTTGCCTATGTTTTTAAGACCTGCTGACAATATTTCTTCTACATTTCCAAATATTGTTCTTTAAAGCATAATTTTAGATAATGAGAAATGATGCTGTTTATAGAACCTTGTTCACTCCAACAATTGCGATAATTACCTTTGACGAACTTGTAGTAACGTTTTACCATGCAGCTGGTCTCATCGCAAGAGAAGAGTGTTGTTTACAGCAGTGTTTTTATATTTTTCCTTATCAAATAAAATTTGATTCAGGTGATCACTAATCGGAACCTCATAAAGCAGAACGAGGTGCTTGTGTATGAATTTAACAGACACTGGCATGGAATGCCAGCATGTTCCTGGAAATTGAAGGAGGAAAAAATATATATATAAAAGCCAGACGTTCCCAAACTTTTGACCAACAGCATACATTTCCACATCCCCACCCTTCCCTCCTATTCACAAGCTCCTCCCTCTATGCACTCAGGCGCTTACAGCATGCCACAATAACATTATGCAGCTAGGGCAGCTAATAAACCAAGCAGAGAGATTTCTTTGTCTGAGAAGCAAGTCCGAATCTCTCTCTCTCTCACACACACCCCGACGAGAACACAGACATGCTTTACACCAGACAGCTGAAAGTTCTCAGAGGTCGCAAGCAGCACTTTTAAGTGAGGTCTGCACCTGTGAGTTATTTCAATAAAAACACCCCTACCATATCCAATTAGGAGGGAGTGGGCAGCCGTGTCACGCTTTCTTCCACAGCCGCGAGCAGCTGGAGAACCCGCCCACCCCCTACTCCTCCTAAAAGCTGAGCACTAACCTCTTGCCCATTTAGCTTATCGCAAACGAAGCCTCACGTGATTGGTCGAAGCCTGGCCTAAATAGCACCTTATTGGACAAAGGCAACACTGAGAAAACAGTGCCCACCTTCATTCCACTGTATTATGAGACATGAACTAATGTCTCTTATTACACTGTGGAAGGTTTCACTGTCTCCATAGTTGAAGTGGTTGTATTGTCTGGCAAGGCTAGTAGCTTTGCCAACATGGTGTCAATGTTGCCAAGTCAGCAAGAAACCAGAAAAAAAAACACACACATACAAACACAAGGGAAAAGTAAAACTAATTTGATATTTCCTGTGAAGACAAACACCTTGCCGGCTGACCTTCAGAAGACAACTGGAAGCCCAGCATTCACACTGTGTATCTTTTCAACCAGCAGCAAAACGCTCACAGGAGACGTAGAATGAATACTCATTAGCCATCTGTATAAGGGGGCAAAATTAAACCACCTTCACTGTTAAGAAACCTAACCTTCTAAATTATTCGTACCTTTTTTAGATTCTCAGTAAAGTCGAGCTGTTGCTGTACTTTGTGTGAAGTGTTAAATGAGTGTAATGACAAAATTAGGAAGAATGTCAGACCATACTTTTAAACCAATATACAGGTGAAACAAACGTATCATGTTAGAGCAACACATTCTATTGTTTTAGCTTCATACTGGATTTCAGATAAGCCAGATGAGCCAATGACAGAGTTTAAAGTGTATTTAGTTACTTTTAATATAGGGGGTTCACACATACTGTGTTAAATCTAAGCCCTTTACTATATATATTTATATTTACATCCCTGCAACTTGGGGTTAAAGGTCTTGCTCAGGAACCTAGTGGTGGTATGCTGATGGTAGAATTCAAACCCATGACCTCTGGTTGAAGAGGTAACTGCAAACACATTGCAATACATACGCTAGGGGTGTCAAAGACTAATGATTTTCACTAATCAAAGTCATTCAAAAAAAAAAATTAGTTTTTATTACTATACCAGAAAAAAGGAAAAAAAAAAACCTTTTCAGGACTGCATCAACAATAGGTGCAGGCTCAAGGTGGTGAGATGTTTGGAAGAGTCTCTGTTGTGTTAAAGTAGATGAAAGCCTTGGGCATTTCGTACACAGAAGTACACAAACTGTCTGGTGTAAACTGCATGCTAAAGTAACCACGGCTCTCAGAACCCCTCCTCTCTCAGCTTCTTCCTAACATCTCTGCTTCTGACAGAGATCTTGGCTCTGGCTAGTCACTGTTCTGTCTAATGGAAAACAAACAACTCTTTATCAAGCTAAACATAAGTAAGCTGTTGCATCTCTCCACACCAATTAGCCTTTCAGAGTAAGACCTAGTCGCTGAAACAAGCTATTCTGATTCAAAATGTTACTCCTGAACTGTGTTCGAAGATGCATCATTGTGCATTTGCTCTCACCCATTGTTCTTCTTAAGGATTATTTATATCATTCTTTTTATAACTGGATGTAGGCTTTTATAAAAAGTTTTCTGTAAAATATTGGCAAGGTTCCAATGGCAAAATGTCCAAAAATCTGAATATAAACGTACTACAGTGGATATATATGATCAGTTGATCTGGGGCTGAGTATTGTTTGTTTAAAATGTTGATTTTTGTGGTCAAGTTGCCTCCGTAATGGATGAGGAGAGTGTGTGGAGGGGCGAGTCGCCTTAAAAGTGTGTAGCAGAGAGAGAGTCTGTGATGTCACTGTTTTGGCAATTGGATCGTGACAAATCGCACAGCAACAATTCAGTCTTGCGGAACCAAAGACACACAGCAGACTCATTAACAGACTTGATACAAAAGTTCAGGTTTGTTGTGGTTTAAATAAAAAGAGCAAGTCTGTGAATGCCGCTTTGTGCACTTTTCCTACTAGCTTTGGGCAAGAGCAGTTTGCTCCACCCGTTTTCAGCCGTCCTTAAGCATAAATGTCTTGGTCAGAGACGAGTTAACATCTCCCTTGGTAGAGTCAGAAAACGTGCCCATTCAATACCATGCTGTGAGAAGAACATTACTTTTTGTGGCTGTAAAACCAATATTTGGGTGTCTCCAAACACTGGTTATACAGTTACTATGCAAACACATCATATTTTCTTGCAGAAATGCAATGTAGTTTAACAGGAGCTTTCTGCCATGTCCTCTTTTGGATAGATAGGAGTTCAGAATGATAATAAATGCAGAAAAAAATACCCTGATAAGTTCTTTTTTTTTGTTACCAGTTTTGTGACTATTCTCGATCATTTCTGCTACACTGATAAATGATCTCATCCCAAATCATTAACCACAATAGCTACTGCTTTAAAATCCATTTTTCAAATGTCTTCATCTGAACTGATGCCAGATACTGACACATGATGCAGTGGGACACAATAGTGAAGCAGATGTCAGAGCTATGGGTCTGCGAGGCCTTTCCAACTCCAGCTGAACAGTCTGAAAGGACACAGCAGAGGGACGCAGCAGTCCACCTCAACCCTGGGGAAACATCCAGCTCAGCTGCTTTCAATTCACTCGGCAAGCGGAACTTTTATGAAGTGTCAGTCAGGTATGAGCCATGTGAGCAGGCTGGGGGAGAGTTAGGGCGAGCAAGTCATTGGTATGGACAGAGAAGTCTGTTCTTTAATGCTCACACTCTTATCAGCTCATTCAGAGAAGAAAGTGCGGGGCACAAGATGAACTGAGCGCTGATAGAAGACTGTGTGCGAGTCTGCGTGTGTTTAACAGGCCTCCACTCTACTTTTTTCTTTTCTATCCCTGAGGACCCCCCATGACATTTACGTGGGTTTATATACCAAGCACAAACATTATGTATATTTTTACATGACTGTTTTCCAACCTCTATTTAGCCCTAATATTAAAACAGTCTATTTTGGTTACTGTGCCTTTATGAATGTTATGTAAATGAGCTATGTCCTGATTGGTGGTCCTGTATTATGCCTCATTTAAATGCAATCCAGACTAAAACACGATATATAACTCCAGCAGTGTGAGTCTGTTAATAAGAGAAAACGTAATGGTCTGACTCACCTTATCCACCCACTAGTCGAAAAGAAAACAGACAGGAATAAAGACAAAAGGTCAGCCAAGTAAGAAATGATTACTAGGTATAAAACATGTCTTCGGATCAGATTATCTGAATTAGCTAAAATGCGGCACTACTCATATTCGTCGCTTTCACTCTTACAATGCGTTAACTTCTGCATTATGGGCTTTGAATCATTCAGGCTTGCAATTCAACATATTTTTCTGTTTCTGACTTTCCTGTTAAACAGGGCCTGGCATCCTCAGCATGAATAGTCAGCTCCTTTATTTCTGAATCGTGAACAAAATACACTCCCACAACGTTTCTCAAACCAAAAACTCAACAGGAAAAGAAAAAGCCACACAGAAACTGCTTTTGCGTTGCTTGCCATGGTTCATACTTGATCTGCAGACTGTTGGAGCTTTTCAAACCAGAGCTGTTGACTCAAATCACATGACTTGACAAAATCAAAATAGGACTTGCAAGTCACCTTTTGACTTGCACTTTACCTCAGACTTCAGCCTTATGGTTTCTTCAGTTTTGTTTTTGTTTATCAAACCAGTTCATCCGCTATGGATCACTGAAACGTGCTGGTTATCCCCTTAACCAATGGGGATTACCCACAAAATCTCCAAAAGAAGCTGCTGCTACTCAGTATAGAAACAAATCCCACTACTCCGACCTTCTGCCTCTTATGATTTCTATGGCATATTCAACTATGACGTTTTTTTAAAGAACTTAATAGTAATAACTACAAAAGCAACAAAGATTGTAATTTCCAAAATTCTTCCTTTAAACGGACTTCATTTTTGGCCTTCAATGTTAAAATGTATTGCATTCGTTAAGGAATGCATGCTGACTTGTTTAGGACGCAAAATGAAGGGCCTGAGACTGGACTTGAGACTTGCCTGCTTTGACTTGGGACTCACTTGAACATCAGTTCCCACTTGGGTGCTGAGAGGTATGCCACTAGAATAATGTACAAAACACACCACCATCATGTTTTTCGCTCAAAACTGGAAACGCAACTGTAAAAACAAAAGCATCGTAGAAACTGTGTGTTCCAATGCCATGATCAAGAATTCCTGGCAATGTATCGTCTTCCATTAACACGAGTTATTCCGTGGGCTACAGGTCTTAGGCAGGTAAATTCTCATGTCAGTTGTACTAAGAATTTAATTGTGTTTAACTAGAATTAAACACCCACAGTTTCTGAAATTGGTTCATGCCTACGGGGCTGTTTCTACACGTAGGTCAGGAAATAAATGGTTTCTATCCAGTATAGATTTGAGAGAGGACAAATTGATACCCTTGTTACCCTTACAAGCAGAACACACAGGAAAGAGTTGCCTTATAGTCCTGCGTGAACACACCACACAGTGTGAATGTGAAATTCTCTCTCTGCATTTAACCCATTCATCAAGTGAAGCAGAGGGCTGCCATCAACATGAGATGCCAGGGGAGCAGTGTGTGGGGACGGTGTCTTGCTCAAGGTTACCTCAGTGATGACACTAGAAGTCGGGCTTCAAACCTTCTGATAACAAGAGCAAAGCCGTACTCATTAGGCCACCCAGCTGCCCCAGCGAGTTAAGCCGGTGATTACAGAGCAGAACAAACTATTAGAGTTCTACAGCAACAGACAGCATGGAGTCCACAGTGCAGAGACCCCAAAAAGTATTCCTGTTACTTCTTTACCCTATGCACCCCATATCTCAAAGACTTTTTTTTTCCAAATAGAGGTGTTTTCACATTCATATTGAATACTGGAGTCCAAACACCAGTTCTTAGCTTGTTTTTGGGAGCAGTCCATTATAGTGCTGACCACACCACAGCTCGCCTGGTGCGAACCCAGGCTAATGTTTTCAGTGGGACCAGGGATTGGAGTGCTCCTGTGCTCAAGAACAGTTTTCACACAGTCATATGTACAAACTAAAGGGGGAAACGGCCCTGGAACTGAGGGGAAATAGTGTATGAGAGATCTTAGTGGTGGGAGAATTCAGTGACAGTGCATTTTACCACAGTACACAGATGAGGTAATGCCAGTGTGAAGCTTTTATGAGTGCTCTGCAAGGATGCCTCCCCCCATTAAACTCTGTCTTTACAGGAGAAGATCAAACGGAGAGGGTCCAGAGCCTCTTCATCCTCACACTCCTCCCAGATTGCAACAGTGAACATGACCCCCCACATTTTCATGAGGTGCACTCATAAATGGGTCTGGGGCGCGCCAGAGGGCTTAGGAAATTGACCACACTGCAAGTTGAATGGCTTCCAGTGCAAGAGAACAAGGCAACATGCCTTCATTCATCCTTCACAAGATGTTGACTGCAGTTGCTAGCACACAGATAAGATCTGATGTCGATTTCGTTCTACTGAGTGATGGATTGGATGAGAAATGGGTCCTCATGCTTGATGCCTAGTGCTGTGCATAAAACTGATTGCACCAATGCATCGTGGTGGTCTGTTTTACTTGTGTATGCGCATATATAATAGATAAAGCTGCAAGAAATAAAAAAAAATCAAAAACAAAAAAATTGGCCAAAAAAAATAAAGGTTTGTGTTAAAAAAAATCTCGCTCCATGGATTTGCAATCTTCTGATTCAGCTCTCACTGGCTTTAATCAAGCCATTCATGTTTAAGGATGGCTAAACGCGTAGCCACATTCACTGGTTGATAATTTGTTTTTAATTAAAATGAAAGTGAAAAGTGAAGTGAAGTGAAAGTGATCGTTGGGTCATACATGAACACACCACAGCACAAAATTCTTCCTCTGCATTTAACCCATTCACCAAGTGAAGCATAGGGCAGCTATGAACACGGCGCCCGGGGAGCAGTGCGTGGGGGGCGGTACCTTGCTCAGGGTACCTCAGAGGTGCCTAGCGGTCTTGGAAATCGAACCTGGACTTTCTGATTTCAGGGCGAATGCCCTAACCACTAGGCCACCAGCTGCCACAGCACAGCAAACCACAGCAAACAGTGACACACATCTGTTTGTATAACTGGGCTTTGGTGTCTTGAAGTCTGTTTATGAATCTGCTCTGTGTTTGTCTTTCAGTAGGAGAAGAGATGCTAAATTCAAATTAATAATAACAAAACTAAAACATTCCTACTTATACATGTCACACATTTCTAATTTCTCTTAAACAAAAACAGTAGATGTTCACTTTGTCTACACTATTTTTTTTTTTCAGGCCCCTGCGGTACCATAATAAAGCCCTACCTGCTGTCAGTTGGGTATTCAGTGTCAGAGTAATGAGGCAGGCTGTTGATAGGGTAAAAGCTTTGGGATTGTACAATAATCTGGCAGTAAAGGCAATTCACTGCTGGATGTGCCTCTGAGTGCACAGGCCAAGCCCTCTTCGCACCAGGGTTAGCGTGACGTGACACTGGCACATGTAACATGTGGTGGCAGGCAAATGACAGGCCCATCCATCAAGACAGGTCAGCAGCCCTTAAACCTCCCCCAATCAAAACAAATGGACCAGAGGAGCCAAATTGAGACTTGTCCTCTGGTTTGCTCTGTTTGAATCAGTAAGTCCAATCTGCTCACCCGGGGCTTTGGTCGGAGAGGGGTAAAAATAAGCTGGTGCTGCTGTCAGGACAGCTGTGAGGTTTGGGGAAGGAAAATCCACAGGTCTGCTGCCCGCCGTCAGGAAGCTTCTCACATTTTCCGCTCCTCCACACCACTGACCTCTCGCTCACAGGGGCGGAATTCCTCAGCTGCCAGGACACTGAGAGGATTGCAGTATTGGATTGGGGAAGGCTTTGACTTCATTTTGGATTAAGGATGCAAAAACGAGGAACCCATTATAAAATAATGAGAGACTTGAAACTGTTCCTAAAAACTAAGCCTGAGGAATACTTTTCAAGTGACAAGGTTAAAATAATAACTAAACATTATGAAAGAAGTGACTTCACTCAACTACGTGTAATATTATGTCAATTGATATATATATATATATATATATATACACACACACACACACACACACACACACACATGTGTGTATATATATATATATGTATATAAAAGGAGTGGCAATATGAAAGAGGTTAGATATGGAGATATGGAGGGGCAAGGCCATGAATGGTCTTGAAGGTTAAAATAATCATTTTAAATTCGACCTGAAATTTAACCGGGAGCCAATGGAGCTGCTGTTTTTAAAGGCCGTTGGTGTAATGGTCACTGACGCCATGAAAACCAGCTGAGAATCAGAGCCCAAGGCTCCGCACACTCAAGCCCAAAAAAGCTATGAACATTAAAAATAAAAGGATTTTGGAAAGAAAAAAAAGAACACATTAACGTGTGATGAAATAATTGTTTAAGTAATCAATGCGTGCCGAGTCCTAATGAATTAATCACAGGCTGTAGGCATCTATCAACATTTGGTAAGGGACATAAATGAATCTCTTTTAAAAATGAAAATTAGTGTTTATGAATGTTGGTCACCAAAACCAAATATGAATCAAAGCAGATGAGAAGGTAGACGCCTACAATAGATACCTACCTCAGTGTCTTACACTTGCACGGCAACCATTATTTTTTCAAATACAAATCTGTACTTATAAATATAAAAAAATATATAAATAAAATCTCATTTATAAATTAATTACTTGACCCTTTAGCTTAAGGGGGTAATCATTTTTTTCTTATCAAAACAAGGGTCTCTCATCTGTTGTCTTATGTGGAACTCATGTGGAACCTATTAAAATAGGATGGGAAGGTTAATGCTATGCACGCACAAAAGCTTGAATGAAGTCAAAATGCACTTAAAAATTCTAGTGATTTCTGGAGTTTGTTTTTGTAAGAAGGCTGTCATGATTTACCCTGAACCAAACAAACATTAAAACCACCAGCCTAAAATTGTGTAGGTCCTCCTTGTATAAAGTGTAAAGTATCCAACTGTCACACATCTCACACCACAGCGCGAAACTGTCCTCTGCATTTTACCCTTTACCTGAGTGAAGCAGTGGGCACCCAGTGGGGTGTGAGGACAGTACCTTGTTCAGGGGTACATTAGCAGTGCGACTGGCAGACCTTGGATTCAAACCCACAACCTTCCGATAACAGGGGTAACTCCCTAACCACCAGGTCACCAGATGACCCACCAGATGTTCTGACTGTTCCCTACAGGACATTTACATCAGGAGATGTTGGTCCAGAGCAGTTCGGACATTGAAGGACTCGTCCCACCCCAGT
>JBBPDE010000140.1:6103823-6114800 GCA_037974605.1 Nannopetersius ansorgii
ACAGCTGATATAAAGTCTACTATGTTGATGCCGTCTATGAGGGGCAGGAGACAGTCTAGTGCTCTTAGAATAAAACTGGGAAACTAAAGCGCTTTCAGACTTTAATAGGCTTACAGCCACTGGAGAATTAAGCGTTAAGTTGATGTGATTTATGAATTCAAGCTGGCATCGGCATTTTTTCCAGCTATGGTACTGTATTGGCTGTGCTGCCACATCTTGGCAGCTATAGAGTCCACCTAACCTACAGTGTTGCTTATTGTAACGGGGGCTGAGGGGGACGGGGGCACCAGCTGAGAGAGACGAAGGCTATTTAAGCAAGGGATTTATGGAAGTGGTTCCATAGAATACCCAATTCAGAGAGACAAGCCATGTGCAGACGCAGCAGACCGCGTCTCTTCTCCGCAACTGTAGGTTTGCATTTCCCTCTAATGGGATCATTTATAATCCAAGTAATCTTTACCCCACCGTGGAATTCGGCTGCCGCTCCACTTTCCACTCGAGTCGTCCAAACGGAGCGACGCGTCTGCCGGGGGAATGTGTGCAGACGTGTTACGCACCGCGGCCGTCCATGTGTGCATGTGTGTGTGTGCTTACGCCTGTGTGATTTCCGTGAGTGGCAGCAGCACGCGGCCCATTAGGAGCGCTGTTAACAGCTACCACTAACAGACTGGTGGAAAAATCAGAAATTGGAAAATGACCATGGAATACTATCCAAACCCACATATCCTGAATAAAGAATATTAGAAAATGAAAGACTTAGCAAACGCACTGAAAAGTGACTATTTTTCGCATATACTGCTTCAATTCAGAGTATACTACGTAAACCGCACCGGATTAACATACTCTCTTCAACTCAAAGAAGAATAAAGTGTCCTTTTTTTTATTTTTATACACATATATCTCTCGGAATATATAGCGGTCACTGCTGCATGGTTTGACGGACTGGCCTGCACAGAGTCCTCTCCTTATTACTGTGGAAGAACTAAAGTCACCAAAGCCCTCCTCTGCTCCTTTGTGTTTCCAGCCTGTTTATATGCTCAGCGCAGCGTAAATGTACCCAAGAGAAAACATGCCATAAAAGAATAGAACAGGGGTTAAAGAGTGCTTTAACAATGGAAAAGTCAGAGTAAGTGCAATTTCAAACCAGAACAAAAGGGTAACCTAATTGTCTCCTCTCGGCATAACCTCCCCTCCCCTTTTAGAGGAATTAATTGAAGTCATCGCTGGTGCGACCTCAGCGGGGTCTGTGTTTGCAAATGAGTGAGAGAGTGTGAACTGAACGCTTGCGTGCATGCGTACACAGGCGTGCGTGTGTGTGTGTATGGGGGGGCTGCAGCTGGCCCGCATCTGGCTTAGATTAAACCGCCTGTGTTGCGCTGGTCTGAAAGTGATACAGGGGCCCGTTTCCTCAAACTCGTCCAGACGGAGACGCCCCCGCTGCAAGCCCACACGCTTACGCGCGAGTCCGGGCCAACAGCCGGGGGGGGCTCTGATGGTCCAAAAATCGTCGGTTGTGGCCGGCCGGGTGCATAACCCGAGCCTGACAGCGCTCTGGCCACCACAGCAAGAGAAGTGAGTCTGGAGAGACGCATGAGGTTGTGAAAGTGCTTTCCGCAGGAGGGGGGCAGATTAGATGTCGCACAGCGTAGGGGAGAGGGGCTCTAATGGCTGTCAGCTGGGAGCCTCTACTCCTGCTTTAAGGGAAAAGAGTGGGCAGGGGCCCTTTGTGACAGGATGATAACAAGCATTGTCATTTGTTACCCCGGACGCGAGGCTTTATGAGGTAACAAAACGTTCCGTCTGAGGAGAGGGCCGCTGTGCTCTCACTTAGTCCTAATGAATGTCGTCATATTACGAGCCAGCTCCACTTTTAATATATTGACTGCTGTGGTGGAGTTTGCTCTTTAATACTCTGGGGGTCAAAGCTGAAGTCCTGAAGAGGATTACTGAGTTTATTGTCATAAAGGAGAGAGATCAGAGAGAGCAATATATCAGTTTCAACTTCTTCGTATTGTTGCTCATGGAAGAAACACTGATTTGAAGACAGTTGCACTTCAACTAAGAATTTAGCTCGTCTTAAGGTCCCATATGCATCTATCCAGTTCATCAAAAAGGGGAGGGGGGCGGTGCACATTTAAAAGATATTTTATCCTATCAGAGGGCTGACTTGGGGTCAATATTGCTGTCTTTCCTTAAAATAATCTTCCTTGACTTTTTGGCCAAGACAACCAGAAACACTGAACCGAATGTGTTATTTCTGTTATGTTCTCATGTTCATATTTTCCAAGTGTTCAGTTGCTTCTTATTAGGCAGTTCACAAACCCCAAGTTAACTTTCACAACTTAAGTAAAACTTTGCAATTATTAAGTTAAAAAAAACCTGCTATAATTATAACTGTGACTCAACGCTTCATCAAGCTTCCAGTCCCTGTCCCAAGTGAGGAATGGACAAGAAATCAAAACTAGAGCAAGAACACTTCCACAACTTTGTGGCGAGCTATCAAAGACATTCATCATTACATTACATTCTACTGCAGATGCTTTTATCCCAAATCTAATATTTAAACATAATTGAAACTTTTTGTCTTATTAAAAAAAGGAATGAAAAAAGGGAAGCACACAGATTAATAGGCTGTAGTGCTCTCTCAGGCTCTAACTGGGAACAGAATGGTAAAGCAATTCGGATTTAAAATTGGTTTCATGAGGAAATAAAAAATAAGAAAACTTCAGATTTTATTTCTATTTCCGCTGCAAGAGGAAAAGTCTGTTTGAAACAGAATAATTGTACATGGTTCCACATGAGGAAAACATTAGTTTAGTACAATTGTGTAAAAAAAGAGGACTAATGATTTACTGCTTCTAGTAAAGAGAGTCAAAAAAATCCTTTTTATTAGGATAAAGTTAAGGAGTCCTCTCCCACTCAGAGAGCATTATAAATCTCTGTGCTTGTAGCAGCCATTAAGAAAACTATTTTTATTAATGAAAATGTGAAATGCATATGCAATATACATTTCCTCATCCTAAAATTTTAAGATGAATTACTTTTAAAAATGTGTTTCTCTTACTTAAGAGAAATATTAGTGGGCAGACAACACCTAGAGTGTGTGTGAGAGAGAGAGAGAGAGAGAAAGAAAGAGAGAGAGAGACAGAGAGAGTGAGAGAGAAAGAGAGAGAGAGAAAGAGAGAGAGACAGTGGGAGAGAGAGTGGGAGAGAGAGAGGGAGAGAGAGAGGGAGAGAGAGAGAGAGGGAGACTCCACTTCCACCAGTGCTGATGACCATGGAAGGTTTTGGGGAGCTCTTGAGCCTTTTGGGAAATGAGCTACCCCGTCTAGCTGACCCATCTGACTTCAGCTCACATCGCTCATTAATGAGGATATGGTTCAGGACAGACTAAACAGAACGCCGGCATTTACAGGGATTTACTGCACCCTCGGAACTTCTGAGCTTTTGAGCTTTTTTTTTATCATCTCCATCTAAGTCAATCTCAAGCCATCATTTTAAAGAGATGTTACAAAACCACATCATTAAACAACCCGACTAGGCTTGACCTTACATGTAAAAAATTTGAATCTTGAGGGAAAACTGAGGGAAAAAATGGCTATTCACCCTTTATACCTTAATATTTTCCAGAAATTGAGAGCATGCTGACATCACGACTTGACCCCAAATTGCATGAAAAGATTGTCTGCAAATGAAGTTCGACATTAGATTTTGCTTTATATCGCACTTCTTGGTTTGGGCTATGGGTGTTCGGCTTCAAACAAACGGTCACTTTAGACATTCGACATTTTCTAAAAATTAGAATGAAATTTCACCCTGTATTACAAAGTTGCCATTACAAAGCTAAAGCTATGCCACTTAAATGTAAAAAGTCTCTATCTATCTATATACATACATATCTATACACTTCCACTGTAAGTGTTTCCTTCTCCTGAAAAAACACTCTGGAGATATGTGATAAGTAATGGGTAAGCAAAACTTTTGGCACTTTTTAGGACAAGCATCTTCCTTTCTTCTACAAAGTAATACCGCATGATAAAGTTGGTAAAGTGATGTCAAATGACTCATCTTCAAGGGAAAAATGGGCCTCTATCTAACAGTCACTGAACATATATTTTGCGGTAAACCTAACAAAGTCTTCAAAATACTTTAACGATTACATGTTAAGACACGGATGAGTTAGAGAGAAACAGGTGTTCAATTCTGACTTATAGTCCATGAGGACATGGTTTTGCTTCCTTTCGCGAAAAAGCATGACTAAACCGCAACATTTTGAGACGTATGGATGGGAGACTCGCGTGTCATCATGGAAAATATTCTTCAGAAGAAAAAATGTATGTATATTTCTTAAAGGACAGATATTCATAACTAAAAAGAAAAACAAATACAAAGTTATGATGGATACTGTGAATTTAATACTGAAAAAAAAATCCAGGTTAAATGAGGGAGCTGATAGCAGCGAGGGAGCTTGCAGCTCCGCTGTGTTGCCTGCCTCCATGGTGCAGCCAGCTGGGATATTTGCATAAGCAGTTAAGCAGAGGGATGGAGAGAGCGAGACACAGAGAGGAGGGGTGTATTCATCCCAGACACTCCCACAGTCTATAAAGTGCTGCCATACTGAATCGCTCAGACAGAAACCACACGTGGATCTCGTCTCAGAGGGAGAGAGCTCGCTGCTGAGCCAATGAGAGGCAGACCAAAGCACCAAGCCTTGAAGAAGCAGTCGTGACTCCGAGTTCTCAGAGAGTGTCAAACCAAGTGGATGTGAAGAAGCTGAGTCCACAAAAAACTAGGGAATAGCAGACTACTACCTCAGGAACACCAAAGAGGAGCAGAGGAGGACGTTTTTGAGTAGAACTCTGGACTTTAACGGCAAAGTTACACCACATCAGAGCATAACCCATGCTCGGGAGGACTAGGAAGCGTGTAACGTAAGTCAGAACCCTGCATGCATTCCCATACTGCGTGACCCATTCATGTATGACAGTGGAACTCTGGCCCACGTTTGAGATCGAAGTTAAAGACCGCTCTAGAAGTTTCAACGCCTGTCAAAAGATGTCATTTGCGATGGTGCGACCGGCCCCAAGCCGCTACCTGTACTCCGAGATCTCCATGATGTCGGAGGATGACGAGAACGGCAGCGAGAGCTCAGGCTCCGATGACCGCTCCTTCCGTCTGGACTCTTCTAGTTACGAGCTCAAAGTGGGCAGCAGGAAGCGGAAGCCAGGCAGTGGTGGGGGCGGAGGAGTGCGGCTTGGGGTAGTGCCGCCGGTCACAGGAGATGGTCCCGTGGTGGGTGAAGGGCGGCAGCGCAACGCAGCGAACGCGAGGGAGCGGGACCGCACCAACAGCGTCAACACGGCCTTCACTGCACTCAGGACTCTGATCCCGACCGAGCCAGCCGACAGGAAGCTATCCAAGATTGAAACCCTGCGCCTCGCTTCCAGCTACATCTCGCACCTGGGCAACGTGCTGCTGGTAGGCGAGGGTTGTGGGGACGGGCAGCCGTGCCACAGCGGTGGACCCTCAGCCTCTTACTACCACCATCACGGGTCGCCCGGACGAGACGCAGAGAACTCGCAGCCCAAACAGATCTGCACTTTTTGCCTCAGCAACCAGAGGAAAATGGTGAGTGGCAAACAGAACTGGTTGCATAAATACAGAATGGGACATTAATGGTAGCCTGAAGTAGACTCAAGAATGAAGTGTTGTATTTGAAATGTATTCAATTTAAATAAAAGCAGCAGTTGGACTATATTTCCACAGACATTCCTCTCAGTCGAATGAATGAAATTTGGTTTGAAATGGTAAGAAAAAGCAAAGGATTCTTCCCTCTGTATAAGGTCATGGAGGTAATCCTATGAATGTACTGTTTAATGTTAAGCTCAAATATTAATAACTGAAAATTAGAACAAGGTCTCTGACCAACAACATCTTAAAAATGACTGATTACTAGAGACAACTTTTAAAGATGAACACTTATGGTCATCCCCTAATCTACTCTTTCCAGCATCTGATGTTGTGAAATTAGTGCCGACAGTAAATTCAGGCGTCCCAATATTTCACCTCCAACCCTGAGTTAGTACTCGAGCCTTATGCCCCTTTATATTGTGCACAGCTACTTAATGCTGCTACCATTCTTTCATATATTGATCTAACAAAATATCATATTGGCTCTAGAGATGAACGGCAAGTAACCGATCAACAAGAGGCTGTCAGGCGGTATACAAACACATCATCTGTCTTCCCCCCTGCCGGTCCTCCGAGAGGGACTGCCCTGACCTTAGCCTGTAAAGCCAACACCACGGCGCATTAAAAATAAAACCGTAAATCACGCCCTGGCCATGAGGAATACAATAACACCAAACCAAAAACAGAGGGGAAAACTGTAATTTAAACTTGCGCTACGAAGAGCCGTCAGACGTGAAATATAACATGCGCCTGAGACAATTAGAGTCAGCCATGGAGTTGGAACCTATTCTGGTTCAGTATATCACCACCACAATGTGCATTTTACCACTCAAAAACTTGAAGCTCATCCAGAAAATCTAGTTCATTTAAAAAAAGGAAGAAAAAAAGGAAGACTGAATTCAGTATTCATTGAGAAGAAACGGCAAACGCCAAAAAAGGTGCAGAAGCCGAGAGCTGGTGCTGATGCAGACGCTCAGTATCCCAGCGAATTAAAATATGTGTACTTATGACAAATGGCCAAATGGGAGACATAAATATGCAAATGTAAATGTTCCGTGATCTAAATATCAGACCCAAAGCATTCTGGGAACATCTGTTCCAGTCTCTTCCGCCAAGCAGCACAGCGCCATCCTGAGCGATTTACACTCACATCCTGTGTTGTTCTAAGGTTCTTCCTCACTGCCCAATTAATAACCCTGTCAAGCAAAACACACAACCTGCTCAAGTCCTCAGCCCAGAGATAAATCTCCGTGAAGGGGCATCGTGAACAGTGAAGCAAAGAAAGAACTGAAAAAGAGATTTTTCTACAAACTAACTGAGTTGGACTTGTCTTTAGGATATACCCAATTCCTTCTGCAAGCCCATGTGACTGTTTCAGGAGCAATTTAATGATGGAAATGCTGCATCCAAGTCTATTCATACAGAAAAACAGGGAAACCACAATCTTCCGATCACATGATCTTCGAGTCCCCCACAAACTACCAGATGCAGACAAGAAATTTGCGGTCCATTAAAATGATCATTTAAGAAACCAACACACCATTCCTTGACTCAACCTAGTACAAGGATTCCCACTGGACAGCATTCATCAGCAAAAATATTAAAAATTACCAAAAAAAAAAATAAAACCCAGCGAAAGTCTAGCATCCACAGCAGCCTTCTAACAGAAATGAGCGTTCATAAAATCTTAGGTAGAATGAGGGAACTGTGTCGAGGGTTTCAGTGCGAGGGCGATATTTAAACCAGATTGAGCCCGTCTTTGTAGTGGGGTTTAAGGGGCATGAAGGCTCCCTCCAAACCGCACTCGGCTCTTCACCCCTGCTTAGCGCTCATTATGCTGTGAAAAGTGCTGCTCGGCCAAGAAGTACCGTTTTATTGTTTCTAAAGAAAGAGGGAGAAAACATGCGGAAAAGAAAACACTTTGAGGTAGAATGAAACTCAAATGTTCAGTTGCTGGCAGCGTTAAAAATGTCCGCGTTTTGACACACAGGAGATCCAGCTCTTTGGGAACCACCAGCAAAGCTCGAGAGTGGCAGGCTAAATGAAACACAGGCAGCCAGGCAGAGCGTCAGCTGTAACACGCAAGTCATGGGTAAAAGCTGATTTGTGATAGTGGGGGGAAATAAATTTTACCATAAAAAAGTACTTCCCACTAAAAAGCCCTACATCTGGTAAAGATTGAATTCAACCAGTATCTGTGATGGGAGGGTGATTACCAAAACACATTCTCACTCACACCAGACGTCAACAAACTGCAACACAGCACTTCTGAACAAACTAGTGAGCACCGCCCTCCGCAGTTTGTCCTGCCATAAGAAAAAGCTACACTTCAGAAGTGACAGAACATTTTCCACTGTTTTTCGAATGCACATCCCTGTCCTTTCCCCCGCAGAGCCACACAGGTCATTAGACGTGCGCGCTCTTCTTGCAACATGAAATATCGGTGTAATAGCTTTAGCAGGTGAGGACAGGGGCTTCAGAAGAAGATGGCAGGGGATTGCTCAACCGGATGCACAGTAGAGGTCTGACGGGTGGGGAGCGGGAGTGGGGGTGAGGCTGTGGAGAGAAAGCATGCATGGAGATCCTTCTGAGGTGGCTTCGCCGCTGTCTGAGTTAAAAGGTGATAATTGCTAATTGAGTAAGTTACAGGGTGAAGATTTGTGCCTCCACAACGTGCCCAATTGTTGAGATGTAGTCCTTTACTGAATTCAGAGCAGGCATTCATGCTAACAGGAGCAGACACCTGACAGACACACAGAATGGAACAAACACCTTTCCCCAGTGATCTGAGTATTACATGTACCTGAAAAGGTACATAATTAGAGGTGTGGCAGTGCTTCTTGATATCCAATCCAAAGCTAAAAATATGTAAATACATGCAAAGATATTTTTCTCACTTAGACGATCATGCCTTTGGCTCGCAAGATTTTCAAACAGAGCCAAAATACACCAAGATTATTCAGCCCACACACAAGCGCAAAACAGGCAGGTGTCTGTATACAGGTATCTTTGACTACACTGTGCACTCGTGTTTTGGCTGACATGCGTTAAGTATAAAATTCTAAAAACCAAATTAGTCTGACAACCAAATGACAAAAACTGAAAAAAGAAGCTGCTTGTAAAGTCTGTTCAGGCACTGCTTAAGGCTAGAGTTACAGCTCAGAGAACACACATGCACAAGTCCCCTCATTGTAATCTACCAAGCTGCCATCACTACATGTCAACCTGGGGTGAACCCAAATATTTGCATTGTGTCTCAAGTCTAAAGTGACAGCTGAAGGAAAGAGAAAAGTGCGGCTAAATGTCTTTATGTTGGCGCAGCGATTTAAAATTTAAGCTGTGCTCCAGGGCGAATGGCTCACAGCAGTTGGAAATAAAAGGCGCTAAGGACTTAAGAGCAGGCAGGATTATAATCAATCTGGGCACTGGAGTTCAGACTCCAGCAAAACTCGCTTCTTTATGGCGTGTAAGACAGGATATGAAAAACAAATGTAGACGAAATCCTATTAGTTTGCTGCAAGTGATCCCCTGGGTCACAGCACTGAAGACTTAAAAGTGGCACTGACTTTACGGGGGGGGGGTCAGAATTAAGTGTCAGAAAATACGTTAATGTTGTATCTAAAGTTGTAAGCATATTGAATCATTCTCAAAGCTCTCCTCGAGGAACGCTGGTGTTTCCAGCTAAAGCCCACTACATGCAGCAGCTCATCATTAACACATGCATGCAATGACTGGCATTTACTGAACAGTCAGAAACCACAATTGTGTTCTCGATGAATATTTTAAAATTTAATTTTTTTAGGTGTTAGTGTTTATATTTATTCTAATGTTAAAGTGTATTAAGTGGCAAAGTATTTGTTTTACCACAAAGAGAGACACATACACAGTGAGCGAGCGAGAGCGCGAGAGAGAGAGAGAGAGAGCGCTAGAGAGTGTGAGAGAGACATATGACACGTGTAATCGAGCTTCTGTCTGACTTCACCAATTAAGGCTCAGTTGTTTAGACTAAAACTGAGTCTATGTCAGAACACAACACTGGAAACGATGCCATTCTATCTGCTGCTGCACGCAGCAAAGCAAACACAGAAATGTGAGTCGTGTGTGTGTGTGTCTGTCGGCATGCGTGTATGTATGTGTGTGTGTCTACCATCACAGAGTGTAAGGCGAACCCAGAAAAACAGTAGGCCCTAATGCCCACGGCTGTGCCTACAGTGTGTGTGTGTGTGGGTGTGTGTGTGTGTGTGTGTGTGTGTGTGTGTGTGTGTGTGAGTGAGAGAGAGAGAACTAAAAGACAAACAAATGTCATCAAGAGTGTGGAAAGTGTAATAAAAAACCTTACAATTTCATATTTCTCTTATTCAGTTTTCTCTAATTAAATCTAATGAAAGTGTTTTCTCTCATTCCAGAGCAAAGACAGAGAGAGAAAAACAGCTCTGAGAAGTTAATAAGAAGAGGATGCGACCATTGGACTTGCCAAGCCTTGGAAACAGCACTCAAACTGCTGACTGAAAACTTGACTTTATGGTGTATATATGCAAAAAAGCAGCAACTCGTATTTAATTCCATGTAAATCACACTCGGACACTTGCTCTTCAGGTCGGGAAGAGGATGACGACCGGACCTCTCGGACAGCAGCGCCTTTTATACAAGGGCTGAACACCTTTAAAAAAAAAAACAACAAAATACTTGCACACACAGCTTCGGTTGTAGCTTTTCTGTTCAAACGACTCGCTAGGATTCTCAATTCTTTCTTTAGTGGACTGCAAAACGCAAAACCAGCCTCTTAAGACAGTCGCAGCCTGGTCCAGGGGGACCGGGGGGGAAGCAGGACTGCAGATCAAAGCGGGAAAAGCTACACGAAGACCGCTGAGAGTGAAGAGTAATATCCCCCCCTTCAAATTAAACTGGGCACGAGCCTGAGGACACCCAACAAACACCCTGATAATGCTTTACACAAGATACACTTGGACAAAATGCCCTTTTTCACAGGTACTCAGGCCATGATTCCTGCAAATTTGGTCAAATATCGCATTTAACTCAAATAAAAAATGAGCAATAATTTAAATTCTAGACAATATAATGTATAATGAATATGGCACAATCCATGTACTCTGATGATTAAATTAAAAATGTCAAATCCTTTCAAGACTTTTGGTTTTATTGAAATATATACTGCTTTGTTGCATCAATGGGATTCATCTGTAATTAAATCTGAGTTCAAGCTTATAGTTCAGTGAATAGACAGAACAGAAATCAGAAAGACAAAGATAAAAAGCTCTCATTTCA
>JBBPDE010000140.1:6129657-6156461 GCA_037974605.1 Nannopetersius ansorgii
TTGGAGTTGGAATATATGTGTATAAATTATGATATGGTCAAAATACTCACTTGCCTAATAATTGTGCACACAGTGTAACTACCACCAGCGATCTTTTTTAGACATCCTCTTACTCTAGAGCAGGCGGGGACTAAACATTGATCATATGAGAAGAATGTTAATCTTTGACTAATTAAAAAACAAAAACAAATGTGAAGTTCAGTAAAAGCCAGACTTTGAAGTATATTATCATTTTGTGATGTTACTGTAAAGGTGGTAACAGTACCTGAGGTTTGAGGCTTGTATCACCCGTACTTTTCCCGGTCTCACTAACATTTGTGCCCTCTTCTGCAGATTCGGCCACACCTTTATCTTCTTCTTCTATATCATTGTCCTCTTCTTCGTCTTCGTCATCCTCCTCCTCATCACTTCCAGAGTCTTCTAGCCCGGAGAAGACACTCTCCTCGCTGTCTGAGAGATCCTCATTCCCCTCGTCACTGTCATCAAGGTGGCCTGCCTCACCAGCATTCTTGTCAAACATGGGCAGCTGTGAAAAAATAAAAACAGGACTTTCAGTGTAAGCACATGAAGAGCTCCAGAAATGTGACCCATATTCATCACTATTGCAAGAAAAGCACACAGGTCCACGCTGAAAACATGGGACAGCTACATAGTCATGCAAGCCTGTCAATCAATTTTATTATATTGGCCTTGAAGCTGTGGCCGGCTAGTGGTCTAGTGGTTAGGGAGTTGCCCCTGCAATTGGAAGGCCGTGGGTTCGAATTCCAAGACTGCCAAGTTGCACCACTGAGGTACCCTTGAGTCCTCCTTCACTTAGTGGAAGGGTTAAATGCAGATAACCAGCAAATCAAGACTGACTGATTCAAACCACAAACATGCCTCAACCGACTAACTAAAATTTGTATCTATTGTGATTTTATTACCTGTCTGGGAAATAACTTTCTGAACTGTTTCCTTACTTTGTGTATGTAATGAGGGGGAAGCAGTTGCTACAAATGTCATGTTTGGTCTTGTGGGATAAAAGCATCAACCATTTGAAAATGTCAGTTATATTAGAATGCGTTAACTGTACAATAATGTATATAGCAGCTCTAATTGTCCAGGAGCCTGACCAGTACTACATCTGACCAATCAGGAACTGGTACCCATCTCTAATTTGCTTCAGAGTAAAGGACGATCTAAAAGCCACTAGGAAAAAACTGAGATGATGGAAAATCTTGAAAAATAGATTAACTAAAACACACATTCATTCATGCTTCGCCTTTAAACTGCAGTAAACAGGACAAAAGTTTGAGTGCTGTTGCTAATAAGGCAACATAAGCTATCAGATCGTGGAAAAAGTAACACATTTGCAGGATGATCCAGTCATTTGATCTTCTAGTAACTTAGAAAAGCAGTTCAATTTGAGATCTGCACCACGTGCACAAAGTCAGAGAAGCAGTTTATTGTAGAGCAGCATTAAAGTCTGTTAGCCAAAGACAACTGATCAAGCATGTTTTACATAAAGCACAGCAATAATTTCTCCCGTTTTAGCCTGTCTCTCTCCTACACGGCAAAAACAAACCCCTTTACCTGTTCGTCGTCGTCCTGCTCCACGTTTCTTTTCTTCGATTTAACTTTACTCATGGTCCCGTTTAGCATTCTCACAGCTCCAGACTCAGACATGCTGGACGCGGGGCTGCCACCACGTGGGTTTGGGTGACGTCACAGGTAAAAGGTTAATGGTTTTTAAAAACTAATTTAAATATTTTTTAAAATATAAAACACTTATTGTGTTATTGGGTCCCAATCAGAATAACTGATACCGGAGGAAATTTTTATAACTGCAAAGACACACACAAAAAAATCGGTATGAAAATACGCTTTGTTATATGTACGCATGCTGGGTATACATACTGTAAATAAATAACTATAACAATAATAATGATGATGATGATTATAAATTATTGTATAATTACAGTATGATAAATACTATAAAATAAGCAATAGTTAAATTAATTTTTAGGAGTACATTACTGCACTTGGTAGAAATGAGTAATATAACAGTTATACTAACATAGGGAAATATATTTTACATGGTAATACTGTGCCACATCATAGTAAGATACTGCACGTAGTGATACACATTATGATAAGTATTAAAACTCGGTCGGAAATTGCACAACAAAGTAGCAACAAGCTATTGTACAGATTATTATACATACCAACTAATTTCCAATAATAGTTTTTGCTAAAATCAATTAGATTTGTTTATTGACCAAAAGCCTTGCCTTACGCTATTTTAAATAATATAAGAATTTTAAATGCTGAATTATATTATTATTATTATTATTATTATTATTATTATTATTGTTGTTGTTGTTGTTGTTGTTGTTGTTGTTGTTGTTGTTGTTGTTGTTGTTGTTGTTGTTGTTGTTGGTGGTGGTGGTGGTGTTGGTGTTATTATTATTATTATTATTATTATTACTATTATTATTATTATTATTATTATTATTACGTCTGCTTTCATATTATTATTATCGTTGCTGTTGTGATTTTATCGTTATTTTTGTTTTATTTTTTATTTTTTATTAGTATACGTGCCGAACGCTTGGAAGTGACGTCACGAGCTGGCGCTGCGTTGCGGCAGTTGTGTTTCTACGCAGTTTGTGCGGACATGTCGACATGGTGGAAATTTCCACTGTGTGTGTTTAGAGACAGCTTGCTGAAGGAGACGCGCAGCTCGGTTGGCTCACCTTTGGAGAACAGTGAGAGGGGACAGGAGAGGAGCCGCGGGGCCGCGGAGAGGCTGCGGGAAGATTTGGCGCAGAGTTGAGCGGAGGAGTCGGAGCTGCCCCTGCTGCTGCTGCTGATAAACAGCTCTACACAGACTCCGGGCGGAGAGGCCAGCCCCACCTCCTCTCAGACATGGAGTTCCATTCGGTGGGCTCCGGTGGACTGCTGGTCACCAGCAGCAACGTGCCGGCATTCCTCACCAAACTCTGGACTCTGGTGGAGGACCCCGAGACAGACCCCCTGATCTGCTGGAGTCCGGTACAGCGACCCCCCTCTCCAGATCACTAGCACAGCATAACATGGCCTAGCATAGCTTAGCCTAGGCTAGCTAGTGGCGTTTTGAATGGCTATAGCATATTTTCAGCTGCTAGGTTAGCTAACTTCTTACCCGAAGTTTCAATATAGTTGCCACAATATAAATACTCCGTTTTAACCATGAAGCTGAAGAAGTTTTGTACTTTTGTACGACTGTCAAACGTCGCGAGCTGAACGGGTCATCTGTCTGATAGAGTTAAACAGTATGTAGTTTGATATTTTGATACGTCTGTCCAACGTTGTGAGCTAAACAGCTGCATTTTGGCACGTCTGTCTAACGTTGTGAGTTAAACATTTATACACTTTTATATTTTGGTACGTCTGTCCAATGTTGAGTTAAACATTCGTGAGGTTTAGAATTTTGGCACGTCTATCCAACGTTGTGCGTTAAACATTCGTGACTGTGTGAATTTTGGTACGTTTGTCTGACGTTGTGAGCAAAACATCTATGTAGTTCAGAATTTTGGTACGTTGGTCAAACGTGATCTGAACATCTATGAAGTTGTTCCATCCATATATAGTTATACATTTAGTACGTTTATTCAACAGTGTGAGCTAATCCGCTGATTTTTGACAGGCTTGTTTGACGTGAATCAAACATCTGTGTAGTTTTATGTTTTGGTTCGTCTGTTCAACGTTATCAGCTAAACAGCTTAATGCTGTTGTAGGTGACAGGTGAACTTTAGTAGATTGTTGTTTTTAGTCCCCAGGTTAGAATAAGACTTTAAAAACAGCATGGCATTAGAATGAAGTAAGTTCCGTTAGTGTGTGTGAGTTTCATGGTGGTCAGACAGAAGCAGATCAGGTCATGGTGAGGTTGCTCGGCTTGTGCTCAATAATGTAGATCATCATAGACGCTGAAATGTCTCAAAACAGCAAGGATTATAACTTTGGTCAAAGTAGATGGGCAGCTTATTTTAAGGAAGTTTGTGTAAGGGAATAAACTAGTCTGATTATGCTAGAAGATATATACTTTCTATTTGTAGTGTCATTCAGTACTGTATTAAACCTCTTTAAGGACATTGTTTTGCTGAGCACAGTTTTGAACCATTAGTAGCAAAAGGGTGAAAAATTATGGCAGATTAATTAATCCCTCAGAATTGCGGTTTGAAAGAGTTTAACTTAAAATAGCAAGAGCTGCAAAATGAATTACATTACATGAATAAAATTACATGAATTACATTGTTCAGGGTTGTAAGTGAGGAAATGCCTGGTACACTACACTCAGAGTTGAAAAACGGGGCTATTGTTGTTCTTGTAGGGATCAAAGATCTGGAGTGTAGTGGGTAGGACACTTGCCTCTGGACTGAGAGGTCATGGGTTCAAATCCTACCTTCAGCACCACCTGAGCAAGACCCTTAACTTCAAGTTGCTCCAGGGAGACTGCCCTGTAGTTAGGGAATGGAAGTCGCTTTGGATAAAAGCGCCTGATAAATGCCGTAAATGTAAATTTAGATGCTTAACTCAAGTTCTTTGGACATGCCAAAACTCAAGTTACTTCATCTGTTATAATTACCAATCGCCTGAGATGGTTTTCTAGTAAGAGTGTTTTTAGGAGTCACATTGCATGTTCCAGTTGTTTGATCAGCATTCATAAGTATCAAATCACATCCAGAATCAGTGTGTTATCTTTAATATAAAGATTGGGAATGGAGATTGCTGTTTAACTGCAGTTATTTTCATCCAGCTAAATGAAAATGTCAAGATCTTTAAAAAAAAAAATGCAGCTGTGTCCCTCAGTCTGAATAGTTTTTTGATGAGTGGCGTCTCACTGTTGACTGTGGGTTGCACCATCTGCTGCAACTGATGTAATGACCAGTCAATGGGCATTACATGTGATCTGGTGAATGCTTAAAGGCTTAGTTTACCCAAAAAGTGTGTTTTTTAATAGTTTTTTTATTTTTTATTTTTGTGTTACCTGTGGACCCCAGAATGCCATTTTACCTCAGATTTAATTAGCTCAAAGTTTTAGATAAAGAAGCAGATTTTCTTGTTTTGGCAAATCATTGTAATATGATTCAGTTTAATTGGATGTGGCAATCATATTCCCTTCAAATAACTAACATTTCTCTTATTTATTTTTTTATGTTTTTAAAGCATGGCAACAGTTTCCATGTATTCGACCAGGGCAGGTTCTCCAAAGAGGTGCTTCCTAAGTACTTCAAGCACAATAACATGGCCAGCTTCGTCCGGCAACTCAATATGTGTAAGTATTCTGAAAAATTTCATTTAATATTGCCATGAAGGAACAAAGGTATGGTAAAAAGTAATGTTTACAGTGTGTATTTACTACACGTCAGCCGTGTACAGATTTCCCCTAAGAATTATTTTCTCCTAAAGCTGGTAGCCTTGTGGTTAGGCCACTCGCCCTGCAATCCGAAAGTCAAAGGGTCTGCATCTGAGGTAGCCTGAGCAAGTACCATCCTCTGCTTGGGCTTGTATTTCACTGTTTGTCAAAATGGTGTCCGTTTAGTGTTGATCGTTCTGCACTGCGTTTTCTGTTCGATTTCAGTTCAGCATCCGGGTGCTTTCAAGTTTTAGCTTGGGTTTCAGTGTGAGCGCACTACGCACTAAAAGTGCGCTATTTCGGACACACTCATAGACTTTCATATGGAGTTTGAAAGTATAATGCATCCGGCCGCCATGCTCTGGACTTTGAGGGTAACTTGTTTTACTATAACAAACCTGAATGCCCTGCAGTGACACAGCTTTGGTTTTATATTTAAGTTGATTACATTAATGTTTAAGCTGAAATTTACAGAAATCTTTGAATTGCATCTGTGTGACTGTGTTAAAGGAAACACTGCTGTTAAAAAAATTCCTTATTTGTTTAAAGTGTTTGGAAACCAAATGTTATTGCACTGCGTATGGCAGTACCCTAAAAATACAGGTGTGCAATGCGCTACTTTTGAATTAACTTTCATTTTGCGTAGAACAATGCGATTAATCACATCGGGATTTAAAACAATTTCATCGTTGCCCAGCATTAATAATAATGATACAAATATAAATCTGGTTTAGGAAAAATTCTGCATATTTGTGTTCTCAGAGATTAATTAACTTTAGGAATATGTTTGAATTATGAACCACTTGGACTTAATTACTCGCCAAGAACTTGATGCAAGATCTTTGGTCTTCTGCCAGATGGTTTCCGCAAAGTTGTCCACATTGAGCAGGGCGGCTTGGTAAAGCCTGAGAAGGATGACACCGAATTCCAGCATCCTTTCTTCGTCCGTGGACAGGAGCACTTGCTGGAGAACATTAAGAGGAAGGTCACTACAGTAAGTTCTGGTTTATTACTCCTCACTCTTCCTGTCACTTGTTCAGAAAAAACGCAGGAGAGAGAAAACTCTGTGTAAGACAACTCAAACTTTCAATAAACGTTTTAAAAACCTGCCGTGACTGCGAGAGGAAAGTTCACCAGTGAAGTCATCAGTGGAGAATGGTCAATTGGGATTGACTCATTTTAGCACAGTTAAAATAGTCAAGATGTTAATTTATAATACTTGAAATTTTAATGAGTCAGTTGGAAAAAATTTTTATGGCCTTATAAATATTATTGCTGGACGTCCTCAGGGGCCATCCTCATTTTGAAGCACACGTGAAAAAAATTGAATTCATTTGAAACGAACAGGTCAGTGTCGCAGTATGAACTGAACTATGTACAGGTCTGGGTTACCATGTGGTTCTAGATGAATGTTTCCTAAAATGTGACTTGGACCCAAAACATCTGATTAAAATTACATGGGCTGAATGGATTACATTTTTACTCAAATAAGTAATAAAGAATGAGTGTATTTTAATCTATTTTGTAATTAAATGAAGCTAATCATATTGAACAACTAAAGTTCACAGTGCCATCGTGTTTGAAAGGGCAATGTGGAGAGAGTAGAACCTCCTTATTGACATTAACCTTAACCAGTGATTTTGGTATTTTTGCATTTATGGGTGGAGTTTAGGAGGTGTCAAAACTACTTGTTATTGAATTGAGCTTATTTAAGTAACGCCCTTTGCCGATGAATGGTGCTGGAGCTCTGCTGAATACCTTTGGGATGAGTTGGTGGCTTTTGCAAAGCAAAGCTAGAAATCTGACATCAGTACCTGAACTCACTAAAGGTCGAATGCAGTCATATCCTCACAATAGTATTCCAACATCTGTAGAGATCAGAGACCGACTTAGCAGCAATATAATGGAATGTTAATATCAGAATTTTAAATCAGAGATTAGTGGTGTGATTGTGCTTTGAAATTTGCTTATTTAGTTTATTGTTTATAAATGCCAACAAGCTGTTTAGTCTTGATACACTGTTACACTCCCTTCATTATGTTTTACAGGTAATGAGATTTTGAGGTTTAGTGATTTCTCAAAATAGATCACTGTACATTAAAAGAGAATTTCTGAAACATTTTGGAGAGCACATTGTCCCAGTAGTTCATTGTCCCAGTAGTAGCAGGTGGTCTTTACCAGCTAGACTTCCATTGTTATTGTCTCACGAACTTTATCATGCCTGTGGCACGTCTGGAGACGATTAGCTGTCACCCCTCGGGATGTTCCTCTCTTTTTCTGTTATTAGAGAATTCTACATCATGCATTTATCCATGTAGGAACAACACGCTCAGAGAGTATCAGTGATGCTGGCATTTTTCCATTTGTAAATTGTGTGCATTTTACAAATGGCTGTGCACGGTTGGAGGGCCATGTAGGAATTCTTTTGTAACCTTACAGCTGTGTGAGCTTTGCCAGCTTTTTGTCTGTGCTTCTTTTAAATATCTTGATGAAACCATATCGCAGAATTCTGTTGTGAAGAGCAAGTAACTAGATATGTTATTGTTTAGTTTTTTTTTGTAAATGAAGCCAAGTCAGAGCCATGCTTTATTTGGAGGAGCATGTCAAAGTTTAGGTGTTCATGCATAAATCCATACATTAACCGGAATTCTTTATTAATAAAGTTTTGATGAATCTTCACTTAAATGCAGAAAGTGTCTTGCAAAATTCAGTTTAAAAAGAATATTAAACATAAATATGCAATGTTGCACATCTATTGTCACAACCTGTCAACTCTGTTGTGCAATGTATATATATTCCATCTATGTTAAGCTTGAACATGATGGTAAACTGATAATATAGTATAAGCATGATAGTGTTTGTACAGGGTAGTATAGTGTGCTTTGATAAACTAACAGACCTTGCTTCTCCTTTTGACGGTGGCTGAGACCGAGTTAATCACAAGGGCTTTGAATGTCTTGCAGCCAATGTTATGTGGATTAGGGCCCAGGAGCTGGTAATCTGCTGTGGCCTGAACCCTCAGATAAAGGTCTTTTCCACTGCTCTGATTTTTACAGCCTTTTCCATTTGCAGCCCCCCGGCCAACTGACCAGTTCAGAGAGAAATCAAACTCAAACCCTGAGTGAATGCTTTCCGCTGGGGTTTTTTTCCCCTTCTTTTTTCCTTCTATATCCACCCCAGGGTTCAGTACAAGGCCACAGCCATCACACACCTCTATACATACACACACGCACACACACCTCACTCCTCTATTTGACAGTTTCACTGTGTTCATCCTCAGGTGTCAAATATTAAGCATGAGGACCTTAAGCTGAGCCCAGATGATGTGTCTAAGATGATCTCAGATGTTCATCACATGAAGGGGAAGCAGGAGTCCATGGATTCCAAAATCAGCACTCTCAAACAGTAAGTCAGGCACTGAAAGACTGGGTGGTTTCCAAGCCACTGAGGTTTCAGTGTCTTTATATCTTATTCTTCTCTAAGCTGGCCCACTGCATGGACATATGGTGGGGGTGGGGCAGGAGAGTATGACTTGAAAAAGAAAAAAAATGTTGACTTGCATAACGTTGACTTCCCCTGTACTTTATCAGAATTGTTCATTTATCTGTTGGTTTCCTTAGAACTGTTTGTGTCTGAAGGCTGCTGAACCAGCTCAACAAATTGTCAGAAAGGAAATTGAGCTCTTGTAGTATTCGCTGCATGTGCACCCTCATATTTTCCCCTCCTCCTTTCTTTTTCCCTGAGCGAACACGGGGGAGGTGTGTGCTGTTGAGCAGGTTGAGCAGAGCAGGGAGGCTCATGCGTTAAGGCTATGTAAAGCCTGTTTATTTTAAGGTACTGATTAGAAGCAGAGTTTATTGAGCCCCATCACAGACTGAAATGCACGCAGGAGATAATGCCTCTGGCATTGGTCTGAGAGCTCCACAATGTATTATGGTGTCAGGTTATTTAAAAGTGGGATGATTCACTCCATGCTCTTATGGAACTGTTTGCATGTGCCGGACTCAGACCAATTAAGCTATCGGTGTTGCTCTTGTCTGGGTGTAAATCTGCAATGTTGTTGTGTTTTTCCCATATATATGGGGTGGAGGTAGCTCAGTGGGTAGGATGGGTTCGAATCCTGCCTTCAGCAGACCACCACTGGGTCCCTGAGCAAGACCCTTAACCCCGAGTTGCTCCAGGGAGAGACTGCCCCCTGTAGTTAGAGAATGAAAGTCTGATAAATGCCGTAAATGTAAATATAAATGTAAATGTATGTAGTGCTCTCATGCTGTCAGCAGAGGTTTATTTGTTTGTATTTGAGATGTTTCTGACATTGCTTTTGGTTTTGTTTATTTAATTTATTTTTTGGCGTTTGAGTTAGAATAGTGGGACGTGAAAACTGTTTGCAGTTTAGAATGGTTGGTGGATTAGCTCTGTTCCGTAGTGAATGTGGGCTAAGCACTTCAGCCTTTCTGCGTCTACATACGGGTGACAGTGCGGTAATGCTTCACCTCTTAGCCTGCCTTAGTCATGGTCCAAAAGAAGGACGGCTCCCTCACGCAAATGAGCTGTAGTTCACCAGCTGCGAGTTAGTCTGTGTCAAAGAGCACATCATTAAGACATCTCTTCCTCTAACACACACACACAGCTGCATCACGCTGTCACTGTGGCAGGCTGGTTGCTGTACCATGTTGCTGAGATGATGAAATGCAGACGGGATATTATGGATGAGCTCATTCATATCTGTCTGTCAACAGAGCATGGCGACCTTTGCCCTCGCCATTGTCCCTGTGCTTACGAGAGTTTGTGTAAAATCTGGTGTTGGGTTTTGTAGATATTTAAGGAGATGTCTTTTTTTTCTCTCTCTCTCTCTTTTTGATTCTACTTTTGAGCAAAAATATACAAGTTTGGTCCTACAGTTTGGTTCATGCTAAGGCAAGCTTTTGTGGTTTTGTGGCATAAACTCATGAGAAGCAAATGAGGAGGAAGATAAGAGTAGCCTCTATCTATAAAAAGTCCTAATTTTAAAAATGACGGATATTCATTTTTAGGCTGCTTGTGTGTTCCTAGTATTTAGAGCAGATAGTGAAAGCAGCCTTTATCACCTTTTTAACCAAGGGCTGCTTTGTGTCCAGCTAGTGATGGTCCTTGTGCATCATTCTCAAAGTAAGTATTCATGGCATAACACTGCCTAAACGTATAGAGAAGGCGATGTCTTGTGTGGACATTTCTCACCTGCTCTTTATCCTTTATGAATTAGCAGTCTGTTTTTTTTGGGGGGTTTTTTTGGGTGCCATTTCTGTTCTGTTGGCCTCTAATTGAGTTAGCCTGAACCGTTGTAGGCTGAATTCGTACAATTTTTTTGTGTGTGAAACTATTTGATTTTGCATCTTAATTTCTACAAATAAAATGTGTGCATTAGCAAGTGAATTTAAAATGTTTACATACTGCATCAAAGCTCCTTTTAAGTGAGTAGTTTCATCATTGGTCACCTCAAATCCCAATGATGCATGTATTCTAGATGAGGTTGTATTTAATTGTTTTACTTGAGTTTTACTCTTTGTCTGAGAAAAGTGCTGTATTAATAAACTTGACTTGTTAACGTACGTCTTTTGTTTTAATCACTGGTTTCTTTAAGAAGCATAACTTTTCACTGTATTCATTTTAAAAAGGTGAATAATTACAGTTACGGTTCAGTTTTTAGAAAAATGTCATTAATCAATATTTATACTAATTGTACAAATATCATAAATATTATGAGTACCCTGGAATTTTTTTAATTATTAGATTTTTCTTTTTTACACAACCCCTCGTTCACTGTAGCTTAGCAGGAGGTGAGGACTCTGGACAAGCTCCGATTCCCTCTCTTGCCTAGAGGAATCCACACCTGCCCCAATAAAGCCCTCTGTTGGCCCCACATTAGGAATAGGGTCAGGGGCCATAGTGTAGGGCTCAGGAGATGACTCAAAGAGCAGGCTCTTCCCTCTCCATGTGCTTTTACAGGCCTGCACCATTGCTTTACTGGACAGCCGAGTCCTTTGCTCAGCTCCGTAAAAGCAGATGAAGAATCCTGCCCTCTGGGAGTCCACTAACTCCACTCTCCACTATCACCTAAGCAATGAACTTTCCTCTGCTGCCCTCAGTGAGCTCTGCATTGGCTTTAACCATGGAGAAACACTTGCGTTGCATGGTGTATCGAAAACTGATTGCAGTTTTAAAACTGCAATGTGATCTTTTGATGCTTTCAGTGCTGATCTTATATTCTGTCTGTATGGGAAGTTGACAGGAAACTCTCATCGTGAACTTTAAGCACCATGTATTGATCCATCATAGCTGTTACAGAGGTTTTTTCACGCCCCATCTTGTGGATAAGACAGGGTCAGAGAATGCGATTTGGTGTGTTTTACCAACAGACACTAACCAAGGAATGGAAGAAGTGACTAGATTATATTTGGTGAGAAAATGCAAAGTGTGATTGTGTGGTTGCTATAAAAACCAAATGTTTGGAAACACCCAAACTTAGTTTTTTTGTGCAAAAAAAGTTGTATTTGTGGATTTGACCTGCTGCTCTTTTGATTCTCTTTATACAGTCCCAGGCATCTTACCGCTGAACCACGGAAAAGCTTGTTCAAGCCATTTCGGGATAAGGATGACTGAATATAGAGAATCAGAAGATTCAAATCCACAAATAGAACTTCTTTTTGCCCTTAAAACCCACACTTGCCGGATTATCATTTTATCCATTTTTTTCCCCCTTAGCTTTAGTGTCTTAAAGTCTGTGCGTTTTCTCTGCATTTGTGTTTTTTTGTCCCTGTCTGGCTGCCTTAGCTGTGATGTCACAGCCTCTCTTTCGACATCTTTTCAAGCGATCAAAAATCTGAATGCGCATGCACTTCAGATGTTAACAGATGTTTTGATGTTGGATCCATGTCAGTGTTTCAGAAACTGTAGGAAGTGAGGAGGTGCCAGATTCCTGCTACATTAGTAATTAGTCCAAATTAGTCCCTACTTATTCAAACGAACAAGATCTGAGAATCAGGCCTGCTAAGAATATTTTTCTTTGTTTCTTTTTCATTTAAATTTCAGGCTCTACACTTGATATCCTGGTAAAAACGTGGTACTGTGACAACTCTCCATGCAGCACCAGCACTCTTAAAAAGCTTCAACAAGGCCAAACCTGTATCTGTTTGTGATCAGTGTTGAATGGATGTTCTCCCATATTGACAGTATTTCTTTCTCCTTGCCTTCTTTGACGGGAACATTTTGAAGACATCTGCTGACATTACAGCGTGGCATGTGCTGAGCTTACCACTTCATTATTGGTTAAGTGTTTCTGGAGCCTGGTTCTCTGGGGCCAAGGAGAAATGAAGTGCAATATATATCAATTTCCATGTATCAGAATTGTTTGATATCCACCTGTGTGCCTTTGTGCTGTGGTCTGGTGATTTAAACTGTGTGTCAGGGGACCATGTGCACACACTTAGAGCGGCTTTAACAGTGTCGGTGGGACCGAGTTGAAGTGGTCCAGGCTGCAGTAAAAACCTGAATAAACAAGGGCTGCTTAGATCTTTTAATAGTCATTAACTTGGCAAAATAAAGTCCCCAAGAATGTCTCTTCTTTTACACTTCCATAAAAAGCCGGGCTGCTTTTTTCCACATTCCATAGCAGAGTACTAATTCACAGGTGTATATTGCACCCTCTTTAAAAGTAACTTCAACTAAAGTCCATTTGAATTTCTTTAAAATCACTCTAGCGATTGGTTAATGCACATTAATCCTAAGGTGGCACTGTACTGCAAGTTATTATTTGGTATGTTATTTTGTATACCGAGATAGGCCTAGGCAATGAAACTATATTGCAACAGGTTTGAAATAATTTGTCAAAGTCGATGATAAGCTTTAGGTTTGTCTTTGTTTTTTTATTTTATGGCTTGATTTAACAATCTATCATACAGTCTCCAGTTATTGGCTTGCGTGTCAAATGCATGCCGATTTTCTATCACAAAGCATTGTTTGAGCTACTGGCAACAAGAAAAGTTCTTGAAAAAAGGAAAAACAAATCAGTGGAACCAGTGAGTGGCCCAAAAGTGAAAGTGAACTCGTTTTATCCTCCAAAGAACTGATGACAAACCATGTATGTGACTCACAGATGTTTTCAGTTTAGTCTCACTGTAGCCTGTTACTGAATAACACAGCAAGGCTTTTTTCGTCTTCGTTATTGTCCTCCAGCGCAGAGTGATGGTAAAGGTTTTGGACAAAATAACAATACTGTAATAATTCAGTATGTTACTGACAATTATAGTCAGCCTTTAAACTTGAAGAAAAAAAAAAATGACATGTCAATTATCCATATATCGCCCAGCCTTACGTGTTGACTGTGGTCGGAGAATATATTTGGGTTGCTAAACATCTGTTTGTGTTCCTTTCATACTTGTTGAATAATCATAATAATAATAAAAATAATCCTATTTTACCAAATTTTACTATTTATATACAAAATTCCCTTAAAATTATAAAAGGTTATTGATTTTCAAGTATTTAAAGAAACACATACCAAGGCTCAAATGAACAAAACCATATAATAATAAAAAGTATCTGCCTCTATAAAAACTTTTAAAAATGCTGAGGTAGAAAAGAATATAAGACCAACAAAAAAAGCCAAATAAACGATATCCAAACGATATCCAAACGCTCTACTTGTAATGTAAGTTTTGGATTTTTCAAGTATTCAGAATGTTCAGAATAAATAAATTGTGTGTAGTTTAACAGTGCAAGTATATTTATGTACAAACATAAAGCAACATAATGTCAAGTCTGCCTTGCTGGCAACAAATGTCTCCCCTTATTTTGTATCTCTAAAAATGTCCTGATTAGAACTGTATCAAGAATAATTTGGACCTTCTTTATGTTACAAAAAAGAAAGTGTTCATTTGCTTTGCCACACTACAGTTTTTTTGCTAAGATGACTAGCTGGTTAACAGTTTCAGGCTTGGTTGATGCTCTTTTGCTGATAACAGTGTTGCCTCCTGTACTGAAAATAATTTCTGAAGGTGAACTGGTGGCAGGAATACAAAGATACCACTTAGTTAGGAGGCTCACTTTAGGAAAGGCAGTAATGTGAGTTTTCCACCATTCCAGAGGACTGATTTCACTGTCCACACAAGGCGATTGGAGTTCAGTTGACTGTTGGTCTGAGTCCAGCTGCTACTGCAACAGAATGGGGGTTCTTGAAATAACTACCCAGGATCGTCTTCTGTTTTTTTAAACTAGTGCTTCTTCAGCTCCTGGTGTAGCAACAGAGCTGTCAAGTGCAATAGATGAAATGCTTTGGCATTCTTGCATTATTTCAGGTACAGCTCTGACTTTCAGGACATAAACTTTTTCAGGTTACATATAGGAGGTTTTAAAGCAAGGATCAACAAGCAATGGTATATCCATAAGGTCATCAATAGCAGCATTAATGTTCTGCATTGTCATCCACTTCAGGACCTCCTTACTAAGCAAGTGGAGCACAAGTTTTACATATGATACACTGACACATGATACACTGACACATGATTCCCAGACAGTGCATTTGTGTATATATATACAGCTCCGATCAAAAGTTTAAGACCATTCCTATTTTGCATGGTTGGATCTTAATGTGGTTCCAAGTAGAGCTTCAACATCCAACAAGAAGAAATGGGAGTGAGTTTCGAACATGCAATTTGTTGAAAATATTGCTTAAACTGAAACAGCTGATCAAAAGTTTAGGACCACACCTCCAAAAAACCCACAACCCCCCCAGAAAAACAGAAATCGAAGTTCCAAACATGAACTCAGTACTGAGTAGCTCCACCGTTATTGTTGATCACTTAAAAAAATTCATAAGTTGAGTGGGAACATTTCTCCAAGTGGTACATTTTTTTGGTGTTTTCCACTTGACTTCTTTGGTTCATAACCCTCAGGATCATTTAAGAAATTCCAAATGACTGTCTTACTGCGTCCCACCACAGCAGCAATAAGCCGCGAGAGACCCAGCTTATGCAGTTTAACAACCCGACCACGTTCAAAAAAGGGAACGTTTTTTTGTCTTTGCCATCAGAATGTCATGACAGTGTGACTACCTGACAGAAAATGACAATGAATCCAACTTTGTGCACAGATTTGGCCTTTTAAAGGCATGTGGTCCTAAACTTTTGATCAGCTGTAAAACAGCCTGTTTCAGTTTAAGCGTTGTTTTCAATAAATTGCATGTTCAAAACTCACTCCCATTTCTTCTTGTTGGATGTTGAAGCACTACTTGGAACCACATTAAGATCCAACCATGCAAAATAGGAATGGTCTTAAACTTTTGATCGGAGCTGTATATATATACACAAATGCACTGTCTGGGAATCATGTCAGTGTATCATATGTAAAACTTGTGCTCCACTTGCTTAGTAAGGAGGTCCTGAAGTGGATGACAATGCAGAACATTAATGCTGCTATTGATGACCTTATGGATATACCATTGCTTGTTGATCCTTGCTTTAAAACCTCCTATATGTAACCTGAAAAAGTTTATGTTAACCATGTTAAGATCCAACCATGCAAAATAGGAATTTTTGCCATTTTTCAAGTGGTCTTAAACTTTTGATCAGGACTGTATGTGTGCATATATATTTCACTTTTAAAGATTTAGTCTTATGTACCTTTTTCACAATTAACTAAAATAACTTTCCTTTCCTTTCAATTTTGTTAAAATTAGATAATCCAAAATTGCGACACTTTCCATTTTAGTCAAAGTATTTATTTATTTATTTATTTATTTTTATTTATTTATTTTTTTCAGTGAGAATGAAGCTCTGTGGAGAGAAGTGGCTACCTTGAGGCAGAAACATGCCCAGCAACAGAAAGTTGTCAATAAGGTGATACTTTGTCTACTAAAATCATACTTGAATGAAATCAGTGCTTCTTTCTTCATGCAGGATATGACCTTATGTGATGTAGGGTATTAGAAACTTTTTAGTTAATAAATAAATTATTAAAGTTAATAAGCTACAAATTATTACACTCTGTCGTGTTGTACACACATTTTGACTGTAGATGACCGATGTCATGATGCAGCCTCCCAACCCCTGTTAAAACTACTTGCAAGTGAAATCATGGTAGTGAAAAACTGTTAGGGCAGATTAAGTTTCACCTTTAATGTCATTAATTTGATGTTTGCTTGGGAAAAAATTTAATTATGTGGCCTAACATTTGTTTCTTTGTCTCCATAGCTCATCCAGTTCCTTGTTACATTGGCACGGTCCAACAGAGTTCTCGGAGTTAAAAGAAAGATGCAAGTCATTCAGATATTTTGCATATATGCTGGCTACATTTGTAGCTTTATTGTCCAGCTTTGTTAATATTTTCAACTTATATATATTTCAAATGGAATTTCTGCCTTAATCACTCTTCTCACTCTCTCCTTACTCTCTTTAGGCCGCTGATGTTGAATGATGGCAGCACAGCACACTCGATGCCCAAATACAACAGGCAGTACTCTCTGGAGCATTCACCCACTCTCTCTGTGAGTACTCAGGGCACTCTGTGAGCACTCTAGTAAATTTTGTGTGCCTCAAAAGTTACAGTTTTCATAATTGGACCTTATTCTGTATTCTATTTAATCCAAAATAGCATAAGTAAATATTTTGAAATGTACAGAATTAAGTAAACGTGTGGTCACTGAATGTGTACAAACTCATGGATGCACATCTTTTCTTTTTCAAGTCATTGTATTCTTTTTCGCCCCTCCTCCTTTCCTTTCAGCCCTCTGGCCCAACCTTTGCTGGAACTGGCATCTTCTCTTCCAATTCTTCCGTCAAGACCGGCCCCATCATATCCGACATCACAGATATGGCCCAGTCCAGCCCGGTCAGCAAGGAAGATTGGATTGAGGACAGGCAAGTCCTTACCTAAGAATTAACCTCCCTTTCTCATTTGCAATCATGTGAAAAGAATTTTTTTACAAGGTGTTAGACTTGTTTAAAAACTCAGCTTAGGTGCACCATAGGTGTTAGTTTGTTGCTATGACAACTCATTCCCCATCTAACACCAAATCTACACTGAGCAAGTGTCTGACTGCCCATGCTCAATACCAGTCTCATATTCCACGTTGTTTGCATATACACCATATTATTTCTCCTATCTTTGACCTGAATCTCTTGTTACTGTTTTGTAAGTTAACATTGTCAGATTATTTTGGCCATCCCTAGGGAATAGCATAGAATGTAAGCTTCCCTCACTTTTGTAGCCCATCTATGGCTTTTAAAGGGTGTTCTTTTATAAATATTTTTAATATGAAGTAGAAACATCTGATAAAAAGCTGCCACCCCTTAACACTCTTAACAGAACAAGCCCCTTGGTGCACATTAAGGAAGAGCCATCAAGTCCTACCCATTGTCCTGAGATAGAAGAAGTGTGTCCTGTGGAGGTTGAAGTTGGGGCAGGGTCCAGTGTGCCTGCCGACACACCTCTCTCCCCAACCACCTTCATCAACTCCATCCTGCAGGAGAGTGAACCCACGGCTGCACCAACCCCACACCACAAATGTTTAAGTGTGGCATGCTTGGACAAGTGAGTATGACCCATTCCATCCCACAGATTGCAAGATTATGCTGTTTTACTCTGTCTAACTCCTCTAATTTGCACAATGCTACTCGTACACTTCCAAGCTTTCATTCATAAGTGATTCCAGGATTTGTGGTCGGCATAACATGTGTTCTCATGGCAAATGTGCCCTTTCTATGTAGTAAAGGAGCAATGGTAACACTACATAGAGGAACTGTCCTCATTCCGCACTTGCACTTAGCATTGGGCTAATCCCTGACCTTACCTTTATTCATTCAGCTGTAGAAGCCTTGCCTTGCCTTGCCTTACCTAGTAACAGTCTTTGCTTGTTTTCTTCCACCCAAACTTTCAAAGACTTTGTTGATGCACATGAGAATAAAAGTTTCATTGTTTCCCAAAGCATTTAACTGGTCCTAAAACTCATGACCCCATCATGAAACTTTTATTCTACACCTAAACTCACCATGACTGACCTTGGCTTTTTTCATTCAGCTGTAGAAGCCTTGACTTACCAAGAAACATTCTGTGCTCAAGTAGCATTTTTCTGACTCTTCCAATGACTTTATTGATATGCCTTAGGAAAAAAAATCATTATAGGGTCATGGGTTTTAGGACAAGTTAATTTCTTTGTGGAATAATGCAGAAAGACTTGATTTATTGACCGTAACCTATACCATGTGAATGAATGTGGAAGCATCCATTGTTCACCCGATGGATAGTCCTGTATTTCCTCCGAGACCTTCAGTTGGGCTTTTCTACGTGGGAGAGCGCAGTAACTGTGTAGTGCTTCCCCTCCCACTGTTTCTAGTGCCATGTTGTGCTTCTGTCTTTTCAGTTCCTCCCAGACGTCTGAGGTCTCTCACCTTTTCCCCAGCATCTCCTCGTCTCCTCACCTCAGACCACATCCAGGGTTAGCATTTCAGTTGGCTGTGCCATCCCCATAACACGCAGTGCTGTGCTTCAAAAGCTACTAAGGCCCGTTCACACTAACCACGGACAGCAGCGGCTGTCAGCCTCAGTGCTCTAGGAGCTTTAGTCACCTCGGCGTTTCCCAAGTGTTCACATGGATTGTAGTTGTGTAGGCCGTTTTTAAGACTGCACTATAAATTATTTAATTATAATCACAATATTGGCTTATGCGATTCTAATATTGCACAAAGCTGCAATGTGCAAAACAGATCTCTAATGGAAGAATGTTTTTATATTAATTAATGGATAATTCCAAATAAACATTGTTTTTTTGGGCAGAAAAGGGTTTGCATTAAATTCAAACTGGCAGTCTTCCGAGGCTGGTGTTTTGCCGTTGGGCCACTGTGGGGCATGCACTCGCCAGCTCTTCCTGAGCCATTTATGGTTGAAGATGGCTGAAATGCACGTAGCTGCATATTGTTTATATTGTAAACGACCAAACAATCTTCCTAATTGACTTCTTGGTTAGGATGAGGTAATGGATCAGGTACACTGCTGCCCTTATGGGCTAGGGAATAGAGCACTGGGGTGAGAACCACCGCTCTTTCTGTGTGACAGGAGTCTGTGATGATGGCATGAGTATCAGTGATGGCTCATTTTTATTTCTAGATGTATTACAATTTGATCGTATTGCAGTGTGGCTTGGTATACAACCTGAGATGCATGTCCATTTCTGGCTAGACATTTATGCAGTGGGGCAACACTTCCCGCATATAGAAAATAAAAGAAATTGGGGGACTGGCCAGTTTCCCATATTCACCAGCGTGTGGCACAGCTCTGTAGCTTTGTGGTTACCACTGAAAATTTCCACGAAGCTTCTTACTTTTCTAACCATATTTTCAGAAATAAAAATGAACAGAAACCAGAACAGAACTAGGTCCTATCAAACCTTGACAACCGAAGTCGTGGTATTTGTTTTATTTTTTTCCCCTTCTCCAGGACTGAGCTCTGCGATCACCTGGACAACATTGACACTGGCTTGGAAAACCTCCAGTCAATCCTCAGCACACAGTCCATAAATTTCGATTCTTCACCTCTCTTCGATGTGAGTGGGTTTCTTTTTTCGTGTTACGAATGTCATTTTCAGTGTAGGCATGCGAAGCATTTCATAATTTTTGACAGCTAGTATTGCATGAGATTTTCAGTAGCTGTACAGTTTATGATGTTGAAGTGCACTGAGACAGATGGTGAGCCTCCAGAAAGATTTTCCACATTTGATTTAGTTTGGATGGTTGTGCAAGCAATAAGGACCTGCTGCTTACATGCGTTCCAATGTTTTTATAGATCTTCACCGCAAATCCTGGCTCTGACTTTGACCTGGACAGTTTGACAAGTGTGAGTGTTGACATTAAATTATTTGTTTCTTTACCTCTTATGCAGCTTCTGAATTGTTCAGTCTTTCTCTAGGGAGATTAATTTTGCTTTCGTACCTCACCTGCTTCATTCAATGTGTTAAAATGGCATCTCTTTTAAAATCAAGATAACCCAAAGCATGGCTTTGCATAGAACCATAGATTCTCGAAAGTCCTGAATTTCCAGCCCCTTCAGTATAATATTTTAAAAGCACAGGACTCGGCTTGGTCTTGTCACACTTTTCTAATGAATTTTACTCACTTCACATGAAGAACTACAGTTCATTTTTCACACCTCCAGTGTCCTTTGTGGCTATGATTGATTTATATTCACAGAGCCTTTAGAAGCATGTGGCCTCTTACACATAATATGAAAGGAACTCCTCTTTACAGTGTTAAGTATTGGAAACATTTGCAAAATTAAAATATCAAATAAAAAGTACATTCATAAAAGTATCAAAGTTCCAAATGTAGGCATTTCAACTTCTACAGTTGTTTTTAAATGTTGTGATTTGTCTATCATTGTTGTGCCAAATGCATTATGATGAAGCTGCTTTTGATTCGTTACACTTTTCTTTAATTTCAGATTCAGGATCTTCTCTCGCCAGAGCCTGCCAGGGAGTCGGAGTCCAGTTTAAACTCCACTGAAAGGGGTATTTACCATTAAAGCAAAATATTACCATTTACTCCCCTTTTTCTTAATCGTCACTGTTAATGTGCTTCTTTTTTGCAAAAATTGTGCTTTAAGATTTGGTTGTGTCCAGTGTTCAGATGTTCCAAATGCTTTTGCTGTAGTTATGAACTGGGCTGAATATTAGTGTTTCTTATGTTTTAGGAAAGCAGTTGGTTCAGTACACCCCCCAGCCAGTGGTCTTGCCTGACCCAGTCACCACAGAGGCCACTGGAGAGGACCTGCCCATTCTGCTGGAGTTGGAGGGTGACTCTTATTTTGATCAGGATTCTGTAGAGGATCCCACCATTTCACTCCTGTCCACCGACTACCAAACAGCCGTACCTGAAGACCCCACACTTTAGTAGGACAGGCAGGTTTTAAAAAAGGGATTTTCATGTGGTTTTTTTCCCCCCTAGTATTTTTTCTTTGTTTAAACTCACCCTGTTAGTGTTTTTAAATCATAGCCCCATGGTTTCTGAGAGCAATAGAAAAAAATTTGTTCATGATTGCACTGTTCATCATGTGCACATCTGAGTTTTTAATAAGGAAGTGGGATGAAGCCCTAATCAGGAATGACCAAAAACAAAAACAGCTCCACCACCACAGCTAGCTTTTATTAACCAAGAATATGGCTTAACACATACCCTACTGAAGAAGTAGAATTATTATTGTTTTAGGAACGTATTCATGATACATAGACCTATATTGTAATGTAACTATAACGCTTTGTTTCGTGTCAGATTATCACACAGGTGTATGTGTGTTCTGGCGAGTGTGAGCTCGTTGCCATCTTTTGAAGGCTGTTCCTGAGTGGGGCTTTAACTCCTGTAGCCAGACGTACGTGCACACGCTCATTGACTTTTGATCTCGCTTTATGAGGCAGGCAGAGAGGCTGGGCGGGGGTTAAGTGGACTTTCCGAGCCTTAAGTGGTTTGGGTTGACATCTGTTGTTAAGACCAAGAGAACTTTGCCAGAACCTGCTGGGACTCTCTCTTACTCCCCTTCATGCAGGTTTGGGCATAAAGATTGTTCAAACAAGCTCTTAACTCCGATGCGAAAATAGTTGTGGCGCATTTCACTGAGACGTTTCTTTCCGTCTGCTTTTGGATCCTCACTTCAGCTTTTTGAGTTTTGGAATTGTACCGAAATGTATTTAACTCACATTTGAAGCTTCAGGTTACAGTTGCTTCTCCATCAGCGTCCATGTTTTTTTTTGTTTGTTTGTTTGTTTGTTTGTTTTTTAAATTACCAAGACATTTTAATCTGCTTTTTAAGTCTGTTTAAACCACAGACCCTGTTCCACAAATTTGCCTTAGTCCTCAACGTTATATTTGTTTTTGATGCAGGTTGCTAATGCTAGAGGTGATCTTTTAAAAAGGTATATTAAGTTAGCAGTGCAACAGAGGAGATGAGGGTCTAGTGCAAGTGGGAAAGATCTTTCTTTCGTCACCGTGGGAAAGGCAACTGTGTATATGTAGCCAGAAGAGAGACTCTATGTACTTGCAGAGGGAAAAGCTGAAATGTGTACTTAGTGCATTACACATTAAATATGTTAACAGTAACGGTCCGGTTTTGCGAACTCTAGGTGCCCCCAGTACAAGGATGTGGTAATGAAGTGACCTAGAAACCGCTTTTGAGTTCAGTATATACAGGAGGGTTCTGATACTAGATCAGCTGTCACTTTGATTCTTTTTTCAAGGCACGTCCAAGACTGCATTCGATTTCTTCACAGAGAATGTCTTACCTGGTTGGCGGGTATGTGAAGCGTTTCTCACACACGTTGGATTGCAGCCTCACTGTAGGTGGAGTTTTCCTGACTTGCAGCAAGTGTTCCCAAACCTGAGAACAAGTCATTGTGAAAAGGCTTCATTATCATTTTTTCCCTCCACATCCTGACCAGATTTGATAGCTGTGCATGACCGTTTTTTTTTTTTGTATGAAACGGTGCTGGTGCACATTTGATATGAAAAGGTATTCTGCCAGATAACCGTGTGAAGTGAGTGGAGATTGATGATGTATTTTTTTTGTATGGTCTGTTCTCATGCTGCCCCCTGGTGGCTCCAACTGGTAAAGTGTTTCTGTTGAAGCAGGGAGAGCAATATGGTGTGGCAAGAGCAGGAATTATATAAAATATATATATTGTTGATAATTTCTAATATTAAAATCAGTCTCAATTTAATCATTAGATATCTGTAATAGAGACATGGCTAAATTATTTTGTTACGCATGTGAACAACACTTTGTGTATTGATATGTTTCAAATAAAAAGTTTTTGAAAGCGGAGTGTTTTTTGGGTCCATGGCAGGTGAGGGGTTGGGAGGTGAAGTGAAACATGATTGGTTAATATTATTTTCCCCACCCACAGTATACAGTAACTAGGGGGCAGACGTAAACTAAGTTCATAATAATTCAATTGTCTGGATGTACCCTTAACCATTATTCATACTTTACGTGGGACACCACCTCTATAGCTATAGAATGTAATGGTTATTAAAACAGTTTCTTCTTCAATGTATTGAGGAATTTGTCCAGTATGGAGGCTTAATCAATAGTGGCTCTGCTAGTTGTACTATACACTGTTTGGGAGCCTTTATTTTAATTCAAACATTGTGTACTGGGTAAGGAGCAGGGAGCCATTTGAGACACCTTGCTGCTCATCTACAGTTCCGGGAGACCACTGCTATTTATTTTTAAATCAGTGTTGTGAATTTGTTCCTTAGAGACCAGGAGACGTTTTGGATATCTTGAAGCAGAAGTTTCTCTTTATTCAGATACTGCTTGGCAGCTGCAATCTTTTACACCAGTCCTAATTCAATCTTCACACTTACAGACTGGGCAGAAGTACCAAGAGCCCTTCCAAACAAAAGCAGTAATTTGGCTCATTTGACTTACAATAAGAGGACAGGAACTGGCCGGCACCTTGGGCTTGATAGAGTTATCTGTCTGCATATTTTAAACAGTTTCCTAAATTTGTAATCCTACATCAGCATGTTGGAGTGTCTGTTATATTCCTATATAAGCACCCCATTCATTTACAAGCACCTGCTTTATGAGGTACTGATTAGTGATCACCTGAATCAAATCTTATTTAATGAGGGAAATTATAAAAGACACTCCTCTCATAATGTGACCATTTGGATGACAAAACACTACTAGAAGTATGTAATTATTGTTTAAAAGTGAACAAGAGATTTTTCTTTGAATTATTCAAGTAAGTTCTGTAAGCAGAGCATCATTTCTCTTGATGTTTTAGCATTGCCTTTAAAATTATGCTTTAAAGAACAATATTTTTGGGGGGAAATTAGGGGAAATATTGTGACCAATTAAGGCAGAGCTGTTCAGTTCAATACTTGCTCATATAAAAGATAAAACCTGAGAAACTGAAGGTTTTTGCAGTGGTCTCTTAATTTTTTGTGGAGCTCTACGTTCGTCATGTGCTCGTCTGTTTATCACGCTTTGATATGTTCCTCAAACTTTAGTTAAGCAATATGTCCGGCCTTTAAAGAAAACACTTTAGACACAGGCAAAAGTAGTTTAATTTCAATGGGAGATTATGGGATGGCAAGATTTTCCTCTTTTGATATAAGGTAACATGCCCAGGTCGATGAACTGAAAGTCAGTGACAGTAGATCTACAGTAAAAGGTATTTAATACATCCCTCCCACAAAAACAATACGTTTCAATGCTTGGTGTGTGGTCATAAAAAAGCAACTTGAGTTTGATGTTCAAAATAGATGTTAAATTTAATGTGTAGATTATTTTCAAATGACATACATTTAGCAATGTACAATTCCGTGACACTTGTAAAGAATATTGCTGGTACGGCTAGGCATGGAAACAAAAACAGCAAGACATCATGAAAAAGGGGAAAAGTGTGCACTGTCACGTGCCTTTAAATATCAAGTTTGAATGGGTGAGACATTTCCAAATCTCATTACTCCTTGGTATTTATACCCCTCCCCCCCCCCTTATGCTTTATGTCAATGAAGAAAATAATTACAGGGCACTTTAACACAGACGCAATAAAATAAAAAGTTACCTTACAGTGTCAACTGAATGTTTAAATAGTTAAACATAACAACAAAACTGACACAAATTGTAGACTGAAGCTAGTGGGCGGCTCTGCTGTTCCTCTGCCAGGCGGACTGATCCGTACACTGAAATCTGTAGCGCAGAAACTTCACGCGTGGCTTCATGTGAAAATCAGCAGGTATCTTCCAGTTCCACATTTTCTGCACCTTGTGAGAGTGCAGAAGCCAGTTATTCTGTGCAGGTGATCTGCTAAACTGACTGCTCTCATAATCTTTCTCCTAGCTTTCATTTAGAAGTGTTCATCGCAAGATGCTAAAGTAAAGTAGGCCACTTATAGACGTACATGAACACGCCACACAGTGTGAATAATATGAGATTCTCTCTGCATTTTTCCCTTTCACCAATGAGGGACGCCTAGGGAGCAATGTGTGGGGAAGGTAGCTTGCTCAGGGGCAAATCCCTAACCATTAGGCCACCAGCTGCCCCCTCATACATATCTGTAATGGTCCAAAGTGAGCTCCTGTTCGATGTGTCAAAAGGTCACTCCCTTACTCACTTTCTGTAACCGCTTAATCCTTACTAGGGTCGCAGCTACCGAAAACCTCCATCAAAGGGCCAATGGGCGAGAAGCAGGGACTCATGCTTGGTGCGACACCAGCCCCGTACATGTTGGTGTCTGTTTTCAAATGTTTACCTCCCTCAGAACTACAAGAATAATGTTAGAATGTGGTATTCAGTGCTATCAAATTATGAACACTATCTTTAAACAGTCAAAGCGACATTCAGGCCTAACATTTAATGCCTTGTTGTGTTGTATAGGGGGTGGAGGTAGCTCAGTGGGTAGGATACTTGCCTCCAGATCAAGAGGTTGTGGGTTCGAATCCTACCTTCAGCATATCACCACTGGGTCCCTGAGCAAGACCCTTAACCCCAAGTTGCTCCAGGGAGACTGTCCCCTGTAGTTAGGGAATGAAAGTCGCTTTGGATAAAAGCGTCTGAGAAATGCTGTAAATGTGTAGTATAATGTAACCCAGAATTGTTCGTTTCACAGAATTGACTATTTTCTATATTGTTTTTGTGGTCCAACAGTGGACGTTTTGAAAATCCATCAGAACCACTGGAAATCCCCGCTGTGCTCAACCACTCCTGACTGCTGAACTGGCCACTGATCAATAGGCCGATAAATACAAGCACATTAGCATTAACTACACAGGTCAACAAAAACTTTTTTTTTTGTTATTATCATCAGAAACCACAACACACTTTTCCAAACCAGTTTTTCAGGCTGATTTCAGATCTGCTTTCAGTTTTTTTTATTCATATTAACTTCTTGAATTATGAGTAATATTATATGTGCAATAGACTTGCATGAAGTTTTTATTAAACCGCAGGCACCAATCAAGTAACTGTTTAACTATTTTCAGTGTATAGTCAGACAGGCCACACTGTGGCATAGATATAATGATCAGTGTCATTCAGCTCCCACTGTTTCTTCAAAAACACCTAGCATATGATTATTATATGATCATTATACCAACTATCATGTAATATAGAACTAGCTTCATCACAGAAACTGTACATGTGGGAAAAACTAAACACTGATTTGAAATAAACATGAAAAACACTACAAAACCCACATAAACTTATCTCTGACGATTTTAACCTGATGACTTATTATTAATGTGTATAATATAAAAGGTGAAAGTGACCATTTGTCATACGTGAACACACCACTGCACACAGTGTGAACAGCACAAAATACAACCTCTGCATTTAACCCATTCACCAAGTGAAGCAGGGGGCAGCTACAAACACAGCGCCCAGGGAGCAGTGTGTGGGGACG
>JBBPDE010000140.1:6163498-6175937 GCA_037974605.1 Nannopetersius ansorgii
GCTTTTCTTTTTGTTTATGTGTGTGTGTGTGTGTGTGTGTGTGTGTGTGTGTGTGTGTGTGTGTGTGTGTACTCTATGTGGCCTTTCGTACTGGAGCCACCGTCTTCATTACATCCATGCACACAATAAAGTTCTTTTTGATTTCTGACTAAATGTATACACTTAAACTGGAAATTTAGGACATAACCACATATGTGCACATATTACTGGAGGTGGGATGAGTGATGAGATAAATTCCTCAAACACAAAACATGGTAAATCTTGTTCTAATATCAAATTACCAAACTGAGGTAGAGCTTTCAGCGCCCCCAGGAGCAGTCCTTGGTTTTCTCAAAGATGCAAGGACTCAACATTTTATGCCAGTGCAACTATGCCAAGCCCACCAAAGCTGTTCAGAGGTTTGGTGGGATAGGCCATGGCACAAAGCAATTGCCATTGTGGAAAAGGTCACAAAATTTACGATGCTAGACGGAGAGAGCAGAGGCAGTAGCCAGTACCTGGTGGAGCGTCTGGAGCCCAACTGCTACTGGCAGACTGTCCTGGATCTGGCCCAGCTGCTGGAATAGAATCATTGGTGAGAAACAAAGCCACCCAGCTCAGATTTACAGACCTTTCCCATTTTAGTGAATCACTCGGGAAAGAACGACAGACAGCCAGCTAGCTTGTTTTGTCATCGTGCCCCATAATTAGTGCAACATAACCGGAGCAAGAACTTTAATATTCATTAAGAACTGTCATCATAAACGTACTCGGTCGTAAATCAAGCCATGTGTGAAGCAATAGTGTATCCATCTTATTACAGGCCCATTGAGATTAATGGGTAATTTGAGTTGTTGTTTCAGGGATCATAAATGTCAGCGTTTACTGGCTGTTTCACTAAATGGATAACTAAAGGTGCATGAAGGGGCACTAACCTGGTGATTCTGTTTGAAAAGCGAGTCCCATATGATCTGCTGAGATAGCATCAGTGATTAGACATGTGGACGTAACCTCTGCAGGAGTGGTGGTGAGTTCTGAAGGCATACCTATAGCATCGGTGTAGGCATCTGGAGCAAAGCCGTCCCCCATGCCACCTGTACAAGCAAATATGAGAGGGTTTCATACAACAGGGAGACACAGATTTAATTAAGTGAAAACGAATGGCAGTGATGCTCACCCATTAAACCAAAGAGGAAGTCATGGCTGGACTGGTCTATCATGCCTAGGAGAGAAGTAAGCAGTCAGCAAACTGAAGACCCTTAAAGAGTAAAGTGTGCAGAACTGCAAAATCCATTCCACCCTAGTATTGTGGGATGCATGAATCTCAAGTGATATGTTAAGCACAAGAGTTTAGTCATTTAAGAACTTTTATGTTTTGTCCACTGAGAAGAAATGAGGAGGGTTCTACAGACATGTATCAGCTAGAAAAGCTAAAATCAGTGCTGGTTGGGAATCTGGATTGGAAAGTTGGCTTTAAACACAAACTGTATCACAGAACTGGTAGTTGAGGTAGAAACCCTTTCCTTTTACTTACCAGTAATTTCCAGATGGGAACTTGAGCCAAAAGAATCAAAACCACCTGTGGAATACAGAAAACCACTTATACCTTAATTTCCTTGTCATAATCAGGTACTGAAGTACCCTAAACTGTCTAAAGTGTAACAGAGATCACACTTATATCACACTGTGTCCTTAGGCTTACAGCTGCGAATCAAAACCCTGAAAATATCCCACAAAGTTTCAAAACCAGTCCTCTCCCGAATAAATGCCAGTGCAACATGTGCCTCTTGATACATGATTGCTTTTTTAAGACTGAGACCAATTGATTCCTTGTTTGAAATGAAATGCTGCAGGTATACAAGCATTTAACCTGAGGACACCCCTGATCTACATGCAAGTGTTTTAACCAAGTAGAGGGGACTCTTAAATAAACAAGCACATGCTTCAGGGTAATATATATTCTTTTTCTTGCATACCTGTCAAATCCATTTGAGTCGTGCCCTCCATGAAGTGATCCAAGCCTAGTGTTAGAACCAGATAATGAGGAGGACACTCACTTTACATGCTTTTAGACACAGGTTTATCCTAAATCATACTTATGATGGTTATACTCTCCTAAAATTTTATTTTTATTATTATTATTATTATTATTATTATTATTATTATTATTATTATTATTATTTTGGATCAGATTATGGCATCAACACAGAATATTCACGTAAGAAGGTATGTTCAGATCTCGGAAGTGATTTAAAAATTGATTCATATTATTTAGTTTGTCCCACCTGTGTGTCCATTATCTAGTCCATTAATTAGGTGCTTGTGTCCATTGCCTGTGGGAGTACAACAGTCAGATTTAAAAAGAAAGTTGGTTTCTTTCTCAAAATGCTGTATTTAAGTCTGAAAATGAAACCTGATTCTTACCATTGTTCTCCACCTCTGGTATTTCTCCTGCTGGCTCAGAGCCTAGTTTACATATATAACATGATCATGATTTGACATCTTTAACAAAAATGTACCAATTATTGCAGTGTCAGCTCGTTTGTTATTTATTCTAAATACATTGATTTTTATTCATTTTGGAAGCATTGGTTGCAGATTTTGTGAACCATCTGTTGCCATACCTGGGGCTTCGATTTGAGATCCTAAATGAACAGTTTGGCTTTCACCTGAAGCAAGAGAACGGCTTTAGGAGTCTTATAAAGATAAAAAGGGCAGGCACAGCCCAACACAACACAATTAAAGTGGTATTTGAAATATATACCATTGTCAGATCCCTCTGCATGTGGAGCTACTGCTTCTGCACCTAAACACACACACAAATATAAAATGAATGTACGCATTCTGTAGGCTGCAGTGGTTATAAGATTGGAAGATAATGGTGGTGTCTCAGACTGCGGTACCTGCCGGAGGTGACTGGACCTCAGAGGAAACGAATGCTGAGCCACTTGTTTGGCCTGATCCCACCTGACTTGACGGGTGGCTTGATGGAACTTGGCTTGGGGAGCCTGACAGAAAAGCAAATGCATCAAACCAGTGTCCAATAAAGACAGAGCAAATCAATGTATTTGACATATAGCATCCAAATGAACTAACCCTGACCATGAGAAATGGTGTCCAAGTGAACAGTCCCAGCTGCACCTGCAATATTAAGATATAAGTGGGGTCTTGAGTAGGAATAAGATGAAATTTAATAATGTTTGTTTTGTATGTCAGGCGTATTTTTTTAAATAAAAAATGCCATTACCAGGAACCTTAGAACCTGAGCTCCCGTGTCCAGCGGCACTTATGACTGCCCCTGAAAACGATGGTTTTGTTTAGTGTGGTTTTTATATCCTGACAGGTACTGAGAAATCAATTAAAGTTAAGCTATTGGTAATTAACTCCAGCCATTAATTATTACATACATATTAACACAAGACATGAATCAGTGCTGTTAACTGTGGTTCTGCAAAGTAATGGTAGAGGAATATCTCTATATAATGTCTCTGATAAATCAGATACACCACGCTACACTATGTAGACAAAAGTATTGGGACACACCTCTTGATTATTGAATTCCAGTAAAGGGCTCAATCTCAATGCTTTAGAATACCTAGATATTGTGGACAACACTATGCTTCCAACTCCCTGGACACAGTTTGGGGAATAACCTTTTTCTATTCCAGCATGACTGTGTCCCAGTGCACAAAGCAAGAACCATAAGTTGGATGGGTTCAATGTGGAAGAACATGACTGAACCGCCCAGAGCCCTGACCTCAACCCCACCCAATGCCTTTGGGATGAACCGGAACAGAGATTGCGAGCCAGACCACCTCGTCCAACATCAGTGCCTGACCTCATAAATGCTCTACAGAATCGTGTGGAAAGCTTTCCAAGAAAAATGGATCTTGTTATAGCTGCAAAGGGGGACCAGCTCAATATTAAAGTTTATGTATTTGAATACTGTGACATCAAAGTCCCTGATGATGTAATGGTCAGGCATCCCAACACTTTCATCCATACGGTGTAGTGTGTAAGAAAATGGACCTAGCTAGCATAGTATAGTTTACATGCCTAACTAATCTCACTACGTTTCTGATAGGACTTATCTAGGATTAATAAAGACTTTAAGCAACACCCCCTGCCCCCTAAAACTACACTTTGGTATTCCCTCTCCTCAAACACACTCACTGAACCTGGAAATTAACGGGAGTGTGTTTGAGCAAAGAAGTCAACTGGACACCCACCCTCTAGGACTGGATTCTTAAGCAGCCCTGACACTTCAGTAATAAGTACTTGCTTGTAATTACAGATGATTGTAAGTGATAATATTTGATCTACTTACAATTTAAAGTTTATCTACTTACAATCCATTATAATAACTACCTGCAGAAACTGCTCCTGATGACCCGCCTTGTCCAGACAGACTTGAATCTGAAAGTAGAAGGGAGAGTAGAAGGAATTCAGAGACTAAACACTTAATTTGTCTCTACTGTCTCAGCTTGTCATTTTATTACCATGAGAACTTGAACCAGAGGGTAAGGCTTGAGAGTCTTGTCCATTGTTTCCTGAAACCAAAACATAGTAAGGCTGTATATACAAATGGACACTTCACTGGGGGCTATTAAATAAACCTGATTTTTTTTTTTTTACCGTTTGTATCATCTGCTGATGCTGAGGAGCCACCTGATGCTGTTAACCAGAAAAAGAAATTCATGATTGTCTTTCAGCAGAATCCGTTTTATAGCTTGCACATCATAATATATATTAGAGATGCACCGATCATGCAAATTCAGTGGCTGATTTTGATTTCTTTACGCTGAAATAGGCTGATTGGATGTTTCTGGGCTTTTGTTTCTACCTGATCGTCCCACTGTGTGGTCAGACTGACCACATATAACACACAAGCACATATCCAGTACCCAAAATTTAAAAATCACTTTCCTTTTTAAATAACATAAAGTGTTGCATAGCTCATACAAGAGTTGCATAACACATATAAAGGGAATCCTGTATAAATATGCTTCAGTGGGTACAGCAGCAGTATAAATACAGTACTAATGTCATTACTTGTGTCATAAAATTGTCAGAGAGATCAACCACAATTCAATGAATAATTGATCTCGTGGTTGAAGCAAAAATGTGCTAATTCCAATCATGCATCCGGTATTCAACTGAATGAATACATGAGACTTGCTAAGACTTGGTGGTCTTATATTGGATTGTTGTGCTGGGTGGGCAATAGAGCACCACAAACCTAAAGTTGTCTCTATTAATTCTTCCTGTTATTTAAAAAAAACAAAAGTAAGTGCAAAGGTTAGTGTTTGCTTCAAATAGGACAAGTCAGTCAAAATGTCGCTTGTTTTGACGTTTTTCCTGGATCTGCAGTTGATAAGTTGATATGGCGCTTACAGCCAAAGCTTGTTTGTGGAGCACTGTCTCCATTCAGTTTCTGACCTGGGAAAAAACAAAATGAGATCTGTCAGGTTCCATTCCCCCGAAAGCTAAAAGTGCATTTAAAAAGTCATGGATAGGGGTCACTGATTTTCCAACAATCTCACTCAGCACCTTTTTGTCACTGAACACATGAGAAAATTGGGCTAATGGACTCGTTTCTTGGGTTAACGAATGGAGTTTTCTCTCCTTACCGTTTGGAGATTGGCCCACCAGAGAAGTGCCAGGTAGAGCAGTCACACCTTAGAAAAAAAATACAGACCCTTTAGTGCAGGCAAGGTCACAGTCCACTGAAATACCTCTCAGCACACTCTTAACGATATGTAACTCAAAGCGTCCTTTAAGACGGCCATGAAAACCTCACCGGACTAGTTTCAGTTTCCTGCATCTCAGAGTGCATCAAGTAACATGCAGGGGTTCCTGCCCCTTTTGGCGTAGTTGCCCACATACCTGAGCCCTAACCAGATTAAGGAGTGACTGACTTAGTCCACTCGGCATTAAAGGAAGCTTAAGCTGCTCCCAGTGAGCTGCTTTCCACAGCTGAGGGGTTCAGTGTTCTCTGAGAGAGATCTGTCCCCAAAGCTAAAAAGAGGATTAGCATCGTCTTACCTGGGCCTTTGGGCTCCACCGTCCCTTGCTGGGCTCCAGCTCCTGTTGAGAAAAAACCCAGAGAAACAAGAAACATATTCTTGAGGTTCTGTGAGATCAAATCTCCTTCAAGCAGTCGGGTGGTTCTGGTTAGGTGCCCCCAAGCAGAGGACAATAGCTCTCTGCCAGATACACCTATTAACCCCAAGACCTTTTACTGCCCATTTGTTGAAAAATGAAACAATTGCAATTAGGTATGTTTAAGTATATTATGAGTGTTTATATGATTCTTATAACTCATTTAATACTTACGCAGCAGCTGATTATTATGACCATTTTAATATGTTATAGAAATGTTTCACATTGCCAACACACAGAAATCTATTTTTTTCACTGTATATTCAATATTTTTCTTCTTGTGAACACTTAATTGTTCTTATACTGTTCCTAGGATTGGTAGGTGACAATATAATTTATAAATCAGTACACATGTATGCATGGCATTATGTATATGACATTGTGTGATGCCAAAAAATTATATATAGAGATATAATGCTGAGGTTGGCTCATTTAAGACTTTTTATTTTGGGGTTTTTGTTGTTTTTTTTTTACACTGGTGGTAAGTTGCTAACTTGTCACCCACCCTTCAAATGTTGACCTTTGGAGTCATCATCATCTGAAAAGAAAGGGGAGATGGATACAGTTTATGAAAAAACTGTTCACAAATAAGTCTTCCACTTTCCGAAATGTGTTGTGATGTGTCTGCTCTGCAGGTTGTCTGTCTAATGAGGAATTAATATCCCTTGTCTCATGTCTGTTATGACTACTGCACTCTGATAGCTTTTAATGAATGGTACTACTGTGATTTTGAAGTGGTACTGATGTCATTTAGTTATTCTTATAAGATTTAACACATTTTAAAAATCTTTAGTAATCTTTATATTGAAATGGTTAACTTTATTTTTTGCTCTCAATCTTATATGTGATTTGATATCAGACCGTCTAAGGATTGGCTAAAACATCATTTTAGCCAAGTTCCTCTGCGGTATAGTACTAATAACTAATATACTAATATATTTTTGTCAAAGCCACAACAATTTTCCCTGTTGTTCTTTGTACTTCATACTGTATTTTCCTTTACACTCATTTCTATGTAAGTGTGGGAAGACATCGCAGTTAACAAATTTGAGTCTGGTCAGGATAAAGCCAGTTTTTCAAATGTCACTTTGTTTTCTTAATGCTGCTCAGGCCGGTCAGGTGGCATGAAGAGTGACCAAAAAGTTGAGGCTCATCCCCTACCCTCTTCTTCCTCTGAGAGTTCTTCTTCACCCTCCTCTGCCTCAAAATCATTCTCCTCGGGTTCTTTGTCTGGAAAGGAGGTTCTCATTGTTATATACCCTATTTGTCAAGTTACACATGAAAACCATAAGCAGTAGCTCATGTTATAATTCTATTTCTTTTTTTGTGCATCAGGTATTAAACTTGAGCAGCACTTATAGAAGTCAATATAGTCATCATACCTTCAACTGGAGCAGTTGAAACAATAGTAGCCAGAAAGACAACAGCTACTGAAGCAATTATAAGATTTCTGTAAAAGCAAAACATCCTATGATGAAGATGAGCAAGAAAGCAGCATCTGCCCAAAGGAAGCAAAACAGCACTGAATACATGGTGCTCTCTTGGTAAGACAAGTAGAAAACACAGTACCAGTGAAGCATCTTTGCCAAGCCAGCATATAGTAACCAAAACATTTTAATTAACAGCAATTTGTCAATTAGTCAGTCGATTTGACAGCATAACGCTCAAGCAAATACAGGTCATTTGTGTGATGCCATAGAAGATCCATTTTGGTTTGCTTAAGAACCGTCCAGTGGATTCTTAACAGAACAATTTGGGGGTGTGTGAGTGTAAAGAACATTTTTACACAATTTAAAGGTTATAGCAGGAACCTTTAAATTAGTAAAGAACGTTTATCCTGTGCACTTTTAAAAGGTTCTTTACTCTCACACAAATGTTTCTTAAGGGAAATAAAATGGCTCGTCTGTGGCATTATAAAAAAAATCAACACTTGACATAAAAGTAAAATAGAAGAACACATAAGTTTGAAATCCGAGCAACAAGAGTACATACTAACGAGAGGCCCCATCCTCTTATGACACGTGATCAGACCAAATGTCTATCATCAAAATCATCAACCAGTTCAGATTCTGAATTCTGAGCACCACACAATATCTCATTCTCTGGTTACTTTAACACTATGGAACATCTGAATGATAAAAAACTACTGAAGCTCATAATAGCACATTTTATTACCATTACTTGTTAGGTAACATGACCTTACTCCATAATTATCCATCAGCTCAGCTATTCGTAGTTGATGTGTTTCTAAGTTAGCATTAAGAGCAGTAGCCATAGATGTACTTATTCTTGACTTACCGTGACAACATCTTTTGTACAGGTCTATGTGGGGAACTCAAGAACAGACATAGAGCAGGTAGCACAAAGGTTTTTGACTTCCTTATGCTTCACTGGGCACCAATATTTGTTTTATACCCACCCAGCCCCCATCTTGGTAAGGGGCAGGACTTTAATTCTAACCCCAGCCCCTATCAGTCAAGCTACTCCCACTGTTTGTGCATAAATGACAGGACAGTGGAAACATTTGTGCTGAAGTTTGGCTGGAAATTACAATATGCATGCGGAAACAATGCAGTGGGTTATATTTTAGAACACATGGTGAGAAACTGATGGATTTTTGGTGAACTCTCGTCATGCTAGCATTTGCTTAGTTGAAAGCTCCTGACTTATGCTGCCACCTCTGATACTGATGGGGTCAATTGAGGAGATCTACCAGTGGAGGGCACAGCCCCTCTTTGAAAAAAGGCTACTACATCTAATTCTCTCTCTTAGAAAATCCTACTGCAGCACTATCAGTGATTACTTGGGCCAGAGTATAACCTCAGGAAGTTGTAGGATACGCTGGAGAAAGTGCATCTTTCCCTGTAAGGTGACCTTGGTAGGATGAGCTTAAATTGCTGATTAAAGATACTGACCTCCTGAGAGTTTTATTGTATTCTGTCCAACCTCGGCCTTCCCAGTGCTCTTTTTTCCATCTTCAGTGCTTGTATTTGGTTAGCTGAACATTTGATAGCTATGTTCTTATTCAAAACTCAATCCTATGCTCCAAATTGTTGAATGAGAAGTATTATAAGTAGAATTGCTTTAGTGATGTTGTTTTACATTAGTGTTGCTCCTTATGCATTAAAAGTATCTGTGCCTGTAAGTTTGAGAGGCTTAATGCATTATGCGGCCCTCTGCTGTTACTGAATACCTCCTCTCTTGGCGGAAGATTGCATTCCCGCTCAGCTTGCCAGTTCATATCAGAGAACCAAGAGACAAGCCTTCTGCTTTCGACTGTAATTAAAAAGAGAAGGCCCCCAGACTCATTCCTTTAATAAATGCTCCTTGATGAGGCGCAATAGATGTCTCTAATGACAGACGTAATTAACTCCAGCATGACACAAGCTCTCATTGTTCTATTCTGACACCCGATACTCTGTTTTTGAATATGCCTGTGTTATGTCAGATCAAAAACATTGCATCTGTTTGCGTAATGGAACTCAAGAACACGTACCACTTCATCCCTATAGAATGTTGCGCTCTATTCTTACTCCTGCAGTGGTCAGTTATAATTAGTAATATTTGGATCTTTCTAATCCCTTCAATTGTGCTGAACTCCCTTTCATAGGCCGACTTTAGAGTCAACCATTCCTTTGGAAATGAAAACTTCCACCTAGTCAATAGAGTGGAACGGATCAAATTGCAAGGTTCAAAGGTGAGGACGTATAGAACAGCTACATTATTACATAGGAGCGGGGCCTGCTGGTCGCCTTGCCAAGCTTGCCCTTAGCCAGATCCATGTCGTTCGCTTCTCCTGCTTCCTACAGGCCTGCCTGGCCTGAGACAATAGCCCTCTGTAGCGTGGTGAAACCGTAGTGGCCTTGGAGCCAATCTTGGGTGACGAGATTAGAAGCACCAGCACTGCTTGGACCTGGCCAGCATGTCCGCAGGGGTCGGCCAATAGGACTGCAGCTTCTACACTTCAGTGTGTCATATGGACAGAGGGGTGGGTTACAGGGAATTTGGGCATTTTGATGTGTGAATATCACTTTGGCAAACAAAAACTCTCATGCACTTTCCCTGCGACACACCGGAGGACCCTTGTCAAACTCAAATTCAGAATGATCCCTGATTTCTTTCTCCCTCTATTCTCACATTTCAACACCATCTCAAGCTCCATTAGAAACCACCTCTGCTCGTCCTGAAGGACCTACTCTGGTTAGAAACATGAACCCTCATGCCCTAAAATTACAGGAGCATTGGAGCTGGAGACCCCTGGCCAGTCCGTAATTAATCACTCTGGGAGGAATCTAATCCGTTGTATCGCTGGACAGTGGGGGGCAGAAGTGTGGACAGACTTCAAGTGGACACTAAAATGAACCTGAGCATCAGCTCTCTTTTCTGCCTCCTGCTGTATGACTCCCATGAACTCTCGCTACCCATATTAAATAGCCTCATGACAGTCTAACAGACACATACTGCTTGTTAGTATGAATACAAAAATATTCTCCGTTGATTTACTGCAACTCGTACCATGAATCTACCAGAGAGGGTTTAGCAGTCTGATTAAACTGCCAGTAATACTTGAGTGTTATCTTAATGAGGAGTAAACCCTAAGTTAAATAGAAAGTAAGCCTTGTTTTTAAATTGAAAAGTTTAATAAATTTGTTCAAGTCTTTGAAATATAGATCTAAAACGATATCCTTTGCTGTTTATGGTTTATGTTTGTTTTAGTTCTTAGTAATAAAACCTAAATGTTATATTATGACACTGGTAACATGCTTGATGCATGATGCTCTCCTAGCATGAAACGTAGGCCTACACTGCTGATTGCCCAAATGTGAATGTATTAAGGACACTGTTACCTCAATCAGTCTTGTAAGGTTTAGATATTAGACAAATGCCCACTGGCTAATCTTACAATAAGTGCAGAAAACTGAGTGTGTCACTCACCAGACGAGCCTGTTTTTAAGTTAAAGGTAGCTCTTTTCTCACAGATATCAGTCCTGAGACCGGAGTAGCCACTGAAAACCCTCTTACGCCTTAAATTAAAGTATAATATTTCTTAGAGCTTCTCGCGCCCTTCCGCCCCTTCTTGACTTTTTGTTAAAGTGGGTCGGGGTGGGCTGGAGCACGCAGTGCACTGCAAGGGGGGTCAGGCTTCATTGGCGGTATCCATTTGGACATTTACACTGGTTCTTCAGTGGTCTCCCTGTAAGGCTCTGGTTTGGGGTGAGGTGGCAGGACACTAGTGCACAGTGGGAAACGAGTCATGCTTGGGTTGGCCAGCCATGGGCTCTTTGTTAGAGAACTGTTTGCCGGCTTTTGTCCGAGGTCCACCTCCCTCTTCATCCTCGTCTTCCTCCTGCCTCACCTGTGGGGCAGCCTCGGACCACCAAGATTAGTCAAGATGTAACATGAGTCTGAGGCCCCTGCACTAGGAGCCCTTTGGAGACACACGTGGATACTTACCGCTATCAATGGGGTGGTGGTTTAAATGATGGGTGGGGGGGACTTCAAAATAAAAAAAATAACCAAGAAAGCAATTCCCAGAAAATGCTCTTTTTCTTACTCTTTTCAGAAGTGCTGAAACATGACCCGACATAAAGGTAATTCACATGATCTGATAACATTAATTCTCAACTGCAGGGAAGCAAGCCCCACTTAGCACATGCACTCATGAGCGACAGGTGATGTTGGTCAACCCACACATGAATCAACCCTTTATTAAGATGAAATTTAAAAAGCAGGTTTCAAGTATCAGTTGATCATGCTAAGGCTATTTGGTCAATTGCATGTAAACAATAAGTCACCTTAAATGACTATATCATATTACTGCTCTCTGTGACAATACTACTCTCTGTGTAAATAGTAAGTCACCCTTCATTCATTAATGGAAACATTTTGAAAAATGTAATGTTTCAAATCAAAGGCAAAAAATATTTGAAAGGTGACAGCAAACTATCAGTTGTTTGGGTCTTCCCTGTTTTATTATTACTGAATAACAGTGATCCCAAGTTTCAAGGATTGTATTATTTTGAAACAAAATTGTACATTTAGATCAGTCTCAAAAATATTATCTGGATATAATATCATTACAGACATTAATGTACAGACATTACATAGCTTGGCCACTAGAGTTGGCATTAGCACCTTAGCCTGTTTCCAGCAACAGCCGTTTTACTAGTTTTTCTTTCATCAAACATTTCAGGCTTTTCTGTTTTACTGTCTGTCTGTTTATTTGTCCTTTGTCATAGTATAAAGCAATATGCTGACTTTGTAGAGTGGATGCATCCAGAAACATCTGCACACAGAT
>JBBPDE010000140.1:6180324-6197896 GCA_037974605.1 Nannopetersius ansorgii
CAGTGTCTGTATCCTCTACATCTGGAGTTTCATCCACATCTTTCTCCTTACTGTTCTTGTCTGTGTCTGTGTCTGTGCCATCGTCTGGCTTGTCCTTGTCAGATTCTGAATACAGAGGACACAGTGAATGATTTAGACAAGCTAACTGCCAATTCTTCAGAAGTTCTATTTCTATATAAGAGCAAGTAGCAACCTTTAGATGCTCTCATCTTAATTATGTCTCCAGGGATTGGGTATAATACTATAATGATATTGTGGACTGTATCTATGTATTTATATAGGTATTTGCCACTTTGCTTGTCTTACCATTTGAGTCTGAGGTTTCTTTGTCTGTGTCTGCAGCATCTGGTTTGTCTGCTGTGTCCTCTTTAGGAAAAAAAAACAAATTCAGAAAAAGGTGGAATGTTGGAAAAACATGTATGTAGTTTAGCTTCCTGGAAATATTTCCACATGCTTCTGTCATTTTGCACATCTCTTCTGCTAAAATACAGAACCGATCAAATACTGTATTTATCCTCACTGTAGCTGTTGTTAATTGCACTGAATGTTGTCTAGTTGTTATGGTTGCTCTTCTGTTCTTTTTTTGAGCTTTTTGTCCTTTTTGTACTTGTGGTCTTGTGTTGTGTTCTGTTTTTGTGTTGCACCATGGTCCTGGAGGAACATTGTTTTGTTTTTACTGTGTGTATATGGCAGAAATCCTACTTTACTTGACTACTTGACTTGATTCTATAATTTCCATACATTTTAATACAGGGTTGTTATAGTCATTTAGATGTACCTGTAGGCTTCTAAACAATACCAAGTCACCAAGTCACCATACACTGTACATTATGAGTGACCACTACTACTATACACCTACAATAAGTGCAATAGATTAGAGATGTTTTCCAATGGTGCTTTCCAAATCTCCCGCATTTAATTCATTTGAGAGCTTTTGGCAGCTCATTATGTCATGAAAATTATGTATGTCTTAACAGATGGGCCCTGAAGAGGAAGGGTCAACCATACATTATTAAATTATTATTATTTTTGTTAACATTTTATTATTACATTACTAATTGTTAATATTGCCCCTTATGGAATGTTTATGTTTGCGAATACCTTGAGAATCCCTGTGTGGCTCATCCAATGATTCCTGGTCAGACGCCTCCATACTTGAGGAATCTTTGTCTAAAACAATGTTATAGTCATTTGAGAAAGGTCTTCTAACTTGATTTTAAATAGACAGCTTTGAGGGCATGTTTGAAGTACATACCTGTGTCAGATTGGTCGTCATCACCAACATCCTTCTCTGTAAAGAAGAATTAAAAAGGATACACTTAAGTGGATCATTTTAATGCTAATTATTTTGGTATGTCAAGAAAGGGCAAACTGCCCAGAACTAGATTAGATTTGATGATAAATAGTGTTTTTTCTAGTAGAAGTAAGTCGTGTCAAATGGACTTGCTGTATAATCGGGGGGTGGGGGATGATGTCATTAAACTCCTCTAGGTCACTTGTCATAATGAGTGGTAAAATGGCCAAAATATACAGCAGGTCCAGTCACCTTTAACTGCAACTGCTAGACAAATCATATGTGTGATATATTATATATTATTATTTATATTATTATTTCTAAATAATATAAATATTATATTATTTATTATATATTATATAAGAAATGACTTTAACCCAGTGTTATCATGCTGTTCAATTATTTTCTGAATTTAAGGCTATGCACTCGCTGTCTCTGAGCAATTATTGGGTTCTTGTGATTTCCTGATTTCCCATCAACAGACACCTGAAAAACGCAGAATGACTAAAACAGCACTTACCTGGAGAGTCTATCTCATGTGATGCTTTTGATGCTGAATCAGTATCTGAAATAGTGTTTTAGAAATAAAAAATTATTGTGCTTATATTCCAGTTTTAACTGAATTGTTTTTGTTGGTCATTTTAGTGTTGAGTTTCAAAAACACCAGATGGTCTTACCTGGCGAATCACTATCAGTGTCTGCAGCCTCCTTGGTTTCATCTGTGGAAGAAATCAAATAATTAATTGGGGTAATTAATTATTAAATTAATTATTTAATAAATAAATTTAATTATTGTCTTAGATCTTAGATCTACTGATTTTGTCCCCTTTATTCTGTCTCTCTCTTTCCTCTGCCTTTCTTTAAAAACAGCTTGTTCATTGTGATAATTTTGAACTATAAACTTTTCTCTATCTCTCTGTCTCTCTCTCTTTCTCTCTCTCTCTTATCTCTGTCCCTCTCTCTCCGCTTTGCTCTCTCTGTCTCTCTCTCTTTCTCTCTCTCTCTTATCTCTGTCCCTCTCTCTCCGCTTTGCTCTCTCTGTCTCTCTCTCTCTCTCTCTCTCTTATCTCTGTCCTTCTCTCCGCTTTGCTTTCTTTAAAAACATCCTGTTCAGGGTGGTTTTTCGGAACCATGATGGACTCTTACCCAGCTTCTTTTCTGCAGATATCTGTTCAGTTGTGTCATCTGTGGTGTAGAAAGAGACATGTATCAGTTCATTGTTCCTTTCCTCTAATTTACCAGTGGTCCCAGTATCATCTTTCACTAACCTGAATGATCTATTGTATCCTGTTCATCAGTATCTGAGAAAACAAAGCAACAGTTTTAACCTCTGGTTTGCAGCTAAACGTATGCTTGTTATGGATGAATGACTTTGGACTAACCTGCCATATCTGGGTCCTTGTTTTCCACCACACCTTCAGCTGAATCTGGGGGAAAATAGGGGTTTCCGTCACATTGGCCTTACCCACTATTGCACTTTCATTTGGAAGTAGGTGTTTAAATCTGCAACACTGTAATAGTTGTGTCTGTTTTTACATGTTATGTTGTTGTGAAAATGCTATAGACTTGAAACATTGATTTATCTAAAACTGACATACATGGGCTACTGTTTATTTGGGTTTTTTTTGCTCTCATACCTGTTGAATCAGGGCCACTGGTGGTCTCATCCTGGCTTGTGTCATCTGAAATGGTATAATAATATTTTTAACAGCTCATCTATAATGCCCCCTGTCCTTCTGTTTGGATATTTGCTTCCTGTCATAGTACTTAAAGTGCTTCAACTGTAGTCGATTTTTACTGAACTGTAGTCATTTTTTTTATGATTTCAAAGTTAATTTCAAAGACCATAAAAGAGGAATTGTAACTTACTGTTAGTATCTGATGATACTTCAGTCTCACCTTGGACCTCTTCCAAAAGATGATAAATTAGTGAATTAGTTAAATATTATAAAAAATGCTTTAATCGCTCACTTTACAGCATCAGCAATGCCCTGCTCTTAACAGATTACTCAGTACAGGTATGAGTTGTGATGAACAGGTATGAGTCAGGTTTGATGAACAGGTATGAGTCAGGTCATGAATGATTTAACAGCCCAGAAAGAGCTGTAATTTCAAGTTCCCTTTCCAGCAATTGCCTCCTCTAGTGCCCACCCCTCTTTTGGTCACTCCAGTTTAATCTATTTCCTGCTTTAAAGGTTAAACATTAAGAAAGCAGCCATTGCAAATGCAGTCACAGTCAGACTGTGGGAATGAAGCTGCTGAGCTTGAGGGCTGTAGCAATGTTCTGGTCACACTCAAAAACAGTCCATTCAGCTCCTCCTGGAAGATTAACATGCTTTACTCACCCGAGTGCCTGAGTGGAGTAGAATGCTAGAACATTATATTACAAATCATTTTACTTTTAATTTATTCGGTTATGGATGAAGTATTTTAAATGTAAACTGAGAAGATTGAAATGATTGTCACATAATTTCATTCGTTCTTTCTTTACTTTTTCTTTTTTCCCTCTTTGTTTTATTTTGTTGTGATGGCAGAAGTATATGTATACTTAAATGCAGCTTAACTTCTTTCTTTCAGCTGTTTTTTTCTTTCATTTTTTTTTCTTTTCTTTTCTTTTCTTTCTTCATTTCTTGTACTTGTACTTAAATGATGAACCTGTAACATACTTTCTTTCTTTTTTTCATAATCTTAATTTTTTCTTTGTTTTCTTTTCTTTATTTTCCATCCTTTTTTCTTTCTTTTGTTTTATTTTCTTTCTTTCTTTCTTTCTTTTTATACATTTTTCTTTCTATCTTTTTAGTTTATTATTCTGTGATGAAGATGTATATATATAAACTATAGATATACATATATCAACTTAAATTATAGATCTGTAGCATTGTTTTATTTTTCTTTCTTCTCATTTTCTTTCCTTCTTTCTTTCTTTCTTTTAATTTTTTTTATGTGATGACAGAAGTATATATATACTTAAATGATGTGTAGAATAATTTCTTTCTTTCTTTCTTTCTTTCTTTTTTTCTTTCATTTATATTTTTGTTCTTTTATTTTCTTGTGCTTACTCACCCAAGTCACAGAGTGAAGGTAGAGTATGCTAGAACATGTTGATGCACATTATTTAATTTTAGCTAATTTATTCTGTGATGGAAGGAGTTTATTATTATTTATTATATATACTTAAATGATAGACATGTAGCATTTGTTTCTCTTTCTTTCTCTCTTTCTTTTCTTTTTCTTTCTTTCTTTCTTTCTAGCTTCATTTCAGTCATTTCTTTGCTTTGCTTTCTTTCTTTCTTTCTTCCTTTTTTCATTTCTTTCTTTCTTCATTACTTTCTTTCTTTTTTCTTTCTTTCATTTCAGTCATCTAAAAGATCACCTTTTCATGTATCTGCTGTCTCTGATCTTACCTGGCTTTTCTGTTGTATCAGTTGAGGAGTCACTTGGGCCTGCAATTGAAAAGACATATGACTGTAGTTTGAAGTGTATATATTCACCAAGTTTTCTCTCCTTGTACATTCCAACAAAGCTGGTAGCGATTTTTCTCAGGTATTCTCCTGTTTATTATCACTCAACCTGGATAAATATAATATTTTTTTCCATGCAGAGAGAGCTTATCTGTGGTCTGCCACACCTTCCACTTTCTCTGCTGAATCCTTTCCATCCGTAGTTCCTGCTAAGAGAATATTATCTGGATCAACTGTACTGTTTCAGATGCCACCAGTGCTGTATTTCATTACCACTCACTCATTATTTCTGTTTCGTGTACTAACAGGGATTAGTAAAATCAAGATTCTGTAGATTCTGTACTTTAGGGTAGCACTAACCTGAGTGTCCAGGGTTCTGGGTTGGTTCAGCTGCATTGTTGGCATCTAATAAAGACAAATAATGTTGTTGTAGGTATAAAATATCAAATGAACAATGACTATAAGAGCTTTAAAATAAATTTGTGATTGTTATTGTTATAGGTCACTTCCACATGACTTTGACACCTACCATTCATTGATGCTTGCAAGGCCTGTGCTGCCTCTGGGATGAGCAAACAAACAAATCATTAAACATACAACAGTTGTGTGTTTCATTGCATGTAAAAATGATGACTACAGCAACAGAAGCTAAATGAACAGCTCTGGGCTAAATGAATAGCTCCTTTCTTTGAGAATGTAAGTGAAAATATGCACTGGAAACAAATAGGTCCTTACCATCATTGTCTGTGCCATCTTGGGGGTTGGGGGGGGGGCATCCAGGAAAAAGGAGAAATCAAGCATCTAGATTTAGTTAGCTATAAGGAACAGGCTCCTATAGAAGCCCTGGCTAACTCAAAGGGCTCAGGTGAACAAAACGTCTTTGTTTGCTCAGAAGAGACCTAAGCTCTAATTACACTCTCTTTGGGGGGAAGCACCAAGTACCCCCTTGAAAAAGAGTAACTGTTACACATTTCAAACAAACATTAAAGCACTGCAATGTTAGCTTCTTCACTGAAAGTATAGGTTTGTAATTTATAACTAGTGAAAGCATTTTTATTTTTGTTGTTTTAAAGTTATTTTCTTACCATTTATTGGAGCAGAAAGTGTAACACCCACTAAAGCAAAGATCAGGGGAACAATCAGAGTCCTGTGTATAAAAGGAAAATTGTGAAAAATATATATCAATTAAACAATAAAAATGTACTTGATTCATACCAGATAGGTGTGAAATCACAAATTTCAATCTCCGGAACTTAGGCTCTACCTTTATGTTTCCGTACAAAATAGCCAGTAAACTGAACATTTAAGACAAGCTTGGCTAAAATCTGTCTCTTCCCTCAATTCATTTCAGCCCTTCTTTCCTATTCCCTCTCTTTCTCATATTAAGCACTTAAAATAGTAGCCTGAAAGCATTTCATCTCATCGCAATTGGCATAAAATAACAAAGATAGATTTCTAGTTTGATAGATAGATTTCTAGCTTGTTATGTCATATGGACATACATAGAGTGTTACATACACTCGTGTTGCTCATTTAGGTACCCATACTGTAACATGCTCTCAACATTTTAGATCATGAGACAATCTAGACAATTCCAAAGCCATCAGGATTAAACTGACTACTTAGTCATTTATACTCTGATCATCTGGGATGCCTACCCAACGATAAATTAAATGACTTGAATAATGCTACATGAGAACTAATTTTAGCTGATGAATGAGAATATTAGAATAAGACTCTAGCAATAGAAACACGCAGAATCACCCACCAGGCTGAATTCATCAGGCAACCCTGAAACAATGCACCTTGCTTACTCACCGTGCCAGCATCGTGACAGAGTGGGGAGCGTAGTATGGAAGGCAGAGCGAGACAAGCTCGGGGCTTCTCCGTGCTGTCCCGCAGGTCTAAAGCCCAGCGGGAGCATGCCCTAGGGCTTTTATATGCCCAGCCCCCCCCCCCCCCCCCCCCCCCCTTTCTTGCCCTGCCCGCTAGGAGAGGCAGTGCCTGGGAGAGAGAGAGGCGTCACACGGGAACGACTTGGGTTGCACTCATTAAAACAGGGTTAAAAAGCGAGTCCTGCACTGCCATTGTTTGTGTTTCCAAACAAGTCTTGTAAGTGGACTAGCCTACTGTACATTCTGTTACAACCCAGCACCTCTACCTGAACCTCTAAATCATTCCACAAGATCCAATTGCTGGTCCATTTTTAAAATCATCCTCTCTTCCCAACACTATTCCTTCTTCTTTTATAACTTTAAAGAACCACTTTCTGTATGGATTCACTCCAATTAAAATGTTTTATTCCAGACTTCAAAGTGAAGAACCATTTATAAACTCACATTAGTACGAGTCTAACTGCACAAGGAAGGCAGTAAATCTTCCTTGTTTTCGATGTCAGAGATTACATATGCACCTTGCTGGCAGACTTTCAGAACGTCCTGAGCTGGGCTGGTGTCCATGAAGCATCTGGAGGTGGGAGGCCTAATCTGCTTTTGTGTCTAAGATCACTTGAAATAGGTGCGAACTCCTACTCTCTGCCCTCTTTATGAACCAAGTCTGACGTGATAGCCTTGGGCACGCAGCACATATCACTAGATGTAGGTTGTCAGTGGTTATGTGAAGTGTGTGTACCTCTTTCATTTTACACTCATTTTCTCTTTTTGAAGATGCCGCATTGCTCAGTCCATCTATATTGGAATATCTCTATGCTGTGTTTGTGTCTGTGAAGGCTTGTTGTCATCATCTAGTTGTAGTATGTCAATTAGGCGCAACTTGTGCTAAAGTTTAGAAGAACAATGAAGCTCCTTGAGTACAGAAACATCTTCAAGACAATCTCCTTGTCTTAAAATGACAGTTTAATGATGTTTTATTGCAGTCATGTGTTTTAGATCATAAATAATGTTAATTTTATCGACACCTACAACACTTGCATGTTCTCTTCAGCAAAACATTTAGCCCGGTATGTCAAGTCACTAGCTTTGTTAGAGTGTAAGTTCTAACTTTCTAACTTTCAAATGCATCTTCCTCTAAAACCCTTCTTGTTCTTCATCTTTTGTCTGTCCATTCACATGTAACGTGCACAGAACAGAACCACGCAGATTAAAAACAGATAACATTATAATTTAATGATTCTCAAATTTAACTATTGTTATTGTTTTAGTGCAATACAACCACAGAAAATCACAAATCAGAAGTAATAATTCTTGATTAGCTTCTTCAGGAAGAGCCTGAGCAAAACACCCAAGAGCTACATATATCTGCAGGTCAATGAGGCTTGAAGGACATTTTATATGCAAATTACAGGGAAATGTGTGTGCTCATATGGTGATGTCAGTGGTGAATGCAGTCACAGGGGGCGAATGAGTTGGTTTTGTTGTGGTAAAGTTAGCATATGCTGTTGAGACAAAAGGCTGTTAAGTTGTTCATTCAATAAAAGCTGTTTCTTTCTTAAGGCTGTAAGTGGTATTGATGATGTTCGGCAGTTTTACAGTTAAGTTTGCAGGGTAAAGGAATGGAGCCAATACCGGATGTATTCTTAAGCAGTAGACTTGTCGAAGGTTTGTCATTGGTCAATGCTGAGGAATTACTTCTTTCAGAGCAACAACTGTTGATGGAAAAAACAACACTGAACACTGAATGTGCACATACAGGTTCACAGCAAAGAGGTAGCAGCAATTCACCATGTTAGCAACTTAAGGTTCAGGGGATTACCTGCTTACATCAATGAACATGACCACTAATGGGACAAACACATTCTCCAGATTGACTGCAATTTAATACTATTGCATCTGAAGCCAAGGAGCTGTAATACCTATGTAAGTGCCGCAACGATAAGGTCATGAAGTTGTTCGCTTGTACTGGGGGGTAGCACTCAGAGGTAAAGGTTTTCTGTTTTAAATATCAGCCTAAAAAAGACCCCTACCCCCTCTCAACCCATTTCCAAACTCCCCCAAAACTCGTGACCAGTGATCCAAGATGAATGTGAGATCAGCACCTCTGGGCAAATCACCCTGTGACCATTTAAACACCCTCTCAGGCTTTAAGAGTATTTACAAGGATTCCATAAAAACTACAGACAGGCATCTAGGACTTCAACTCTTATCTCCACAGCCACAGTCACAAAAATGCTTCACTTACAGGCTGTGGCTGTTACAGCATGGTTGCAGGGTGCATGGTTCTGGTCTCTACATCAAGAATGGCTGCAACAGAGTCACAGGCGGTCCAGGATTAGCTCTGACATGGCTATTGTTCAAAAGTCTTTGTTGTTTTGCCGCTTAAAATGGGACAGCAACCAGTTGTGATGCCTGATTAGAAATTTAAAGTAGGAATTTTAAATGCCACTCTGGCTAACAAAGAAAGAAAGCTGAAAGCAACCAATGACCATAAACAAGGGTAGAGTTTTTATTAATAAGTATCATTGGCACCAATGGGCAAACTTTGACAAATCATTTGTTGCACCACCATTTTCTCACTGTTGATATTAAACCTGTACTTGAAGTTGAGGTGATAGATTTTTCCCTGGGTGCTGATGTCCAAAAATGAGCTAATATAAGCAAATGACAAAAACATTTGCTTCATTACATTTGTCTATCACTACCTTTGCTTGCACATTCTACATCGCCTTGTGTTTTGTGGAGCTTGCATTCCTGAATTTACATGCCATTGCCACTGCCATACTTGTAAGTTCTGCTTGTGCTACAAATGATTTCTTCTTATCATGTAACAAAACAACAGAAGCTGTTTTTCCACTGTGTGTATGGAAATCACCCAGAATGGAGCATTATAAGTAAACTCTGTTTTGACAGTAAAAATCCACACCTGCAGTTTTTGTTATACATGTATTTGACGTTTTCAAAAAAAATCACCACAGTCATACAAACTGCAGCAAGGACATTGGCTGAAAAATAAAACATTGAAAATGGAGAAAAAAAGCTTTTTGTTTGATGCACAGTACAAATGTTCCACACTGGACATCGCAGACATGCAGCTTTGTTAAGGGTGTAAGTGATGTATCCTTTATAAGAAACAGAACTGGAAAACTTTATTGATCATGGAGGAAAGTGCTTATGTTATGACTACACAGAGACAGATACAGATATAAAGTCTAAATAAATCCAGTAAATAAATCTTTGTGGCCTATAAGAAGAGGGAGCTAAAAGCATTACTGACAAGATTTACTCTTGAAAATGTTTTCGTAAAGAAAAAAGCAAACTTAACGATACGTTATTGATTTTACAACTTGGACAACTGCATATGTTTTATTGCATAAGTGTTTCCCAGTCTAGTCCTGGTCCATGGTTCTGTCCCAGCTCTAACACCTGAGCACAAATGTGACCTGTCTGGTGGTCCCTGAGAACAGGATTGAAAGACATTGGCCAGCTCTGTCTAATGGTAGGATTATCAAAACCTGCACAAATAAGCATTACGTATATTTACATCCGACATATTTACATCCGACATATTTATTTGTACGATACTTCATTCTCTTAAGAAAGTCTCAATGGCTGTTTTTGTACTGCGTGTACAGTTTGGCCTAACTAATACGACTGTGCTCAAAGAGACAGTCAAAATACCTTACAAGCCAAGTGGAAAATGGAAGAAGGTAAAATAAGGTCGTGTAAGAGACCAAAGGGTAGGCAAGTACGCTTCTGTTCCGTTGTGTGGGCTCTAAATTTACTTGACATCTTTGTGCAAGTTGGGGCCGGCTTTCATTGAAAGTCTAGGCTGGTCAGCCAAAATCTAGCCGTTTGCTTTCAAATAGCATTGCTTTCACTTTCCTAACACAAGCATGGAAACTCCTGGAAGGTGGAAATACTTTTGTTTATTAAGATCTTGTGAAAAGATATTCACGGTTTACAAGGCTTTCTTCGTAGCGTGGTAGCTGATCATTCTTATCCATTCAGGAGCTTGATACGTATTCCTGTAGTATAGATTATATAATCTGTGTGTTACTTAGAACTTTACCTAGATTTTTAATTTTTGTTGTGGCTCAAAATGTAATGATGAAAAATCAAGCTTGTGCTGAGTATGTAGTGATTTTAGGTTTAGATTTAGGATAGCAAATACAAAAGTTGTCTAATAGTCTGTTCCTTTCATTCCGGGAACCCTTTTATAAAACAGAGTCAATGGCAACCACATTTGAAATGTAAGAATGTGTCTTGGCTCAACTGGGGAAAAAAGGTTGTTTGTGCTGAACCCTCGGACAAATCCATCTCTGTGACGTGTATTGAGTCCATAGCTGTATCTCTGTCCGGTGAGGTCAGAGTTACAGAGTGGAAAACAGGTTTGCTGACCAGGGCAGTGCCTGAATATGAGCGCTATTTTACATGACATAGCAAAAATGAGCACATCAAAGACGTGACATTTTACATCAAATCAAATCCCAGCTGTAATGCCTTTCACTGCCAGTAGGGGACAGTAGCAAATATCAAAAGTGATTGAACAGATATGGTTTCTGGTTCTTATTAGAACAGTGATTCCAAATGAGTCAGCAGTTTCACAGAGGTATAGGCTACCGAGTTCATCTATGGATCTCCTGATTGCACGTGGATGTCGAAGCGACATCAGTTCATGAGAAGAAATTAGAGTCAGGGAAAATCAATTGGAAAGACTGGAGTGTAATATTCACACTTTAGATGTCTCAGATGCTGGCGCAGTAAGCTGTGAAGCTGATACCAAGCGGGACCTAGACCCACTGTAAAACAGAGGGGCTTTGTTAGCTGGGACCATTCACCTCAGACTGAAACTCCTCCTGGACCACGCGCTTCTGAGATAATGGTGCTCCAAAACACTTTAAAACACTTGTTTCTTATGTCCATTGGGGTCTCAAATTGTACTTTGGTAATTGCAGACATTGAGTGAGCTCATAGAAGGCTTTAGCTCCAGGACTATCAATTAGTGGCCCCAGCCTGTTCTCTAACACATTTATGCAGGCTTTTTCTAGGGTTTGGGTTAGGTCCATTGCTTCCAGGTAAGGACAATATTAATGCTTTAGCATACATTTTGGACATTGCCACCCTTCCAGCTTTGTGGACAGAGTTTGTGAAACGTCCTTTTCTATTCCAGCATGACAGTGCCCCACTGCACAAAGCAAGGTCCATAAGGATATGGTTGGATGAGTTCGGTGTAGAAGAACGTGACTAACCCGCACAGAGCCCTGACTTCAACCCCATCCAACACTTTTGGGGTGGACTAGAGTGCAGATTGCGCGCCAGCCCTTCTCATCCAACATCAGTGCCTGACCTCATTAATGCTTTACAGAATTAATGTCCGCAAACTCACAGCAACTCCAAAATCTTGTGGAAAGCAGTCATAGCTGAATAGGGGGGATCAACTCTGTGTTAAAATCTATGCATTTGAATGCAATGTCATTAAAATCCCTGTTGGTGTAATGGTCATGTGTCCCAATACTTTTGTCCATATAGAGCATATGAAGTCTAAAAACATCTACTAGCATACTTAGGGGATATTCAGTTATGTCTTATGACCCTTTTATAGCAGCCTTAGCGTTAAATACAGTGTGTGAAGCATATTAGCAAGAGTAACTTCATGGAAACACTTTCATTAAAAATTAGACAAATAAGATTGTTTTACTTATGCTTTACTATCTTATGTGTAATATTAATTTTGCACTTTGCTACTTCCTTGCTAATCAGTATATATCACTACCCAAACAGTAAATGCTTTGCAAGAATTTGTCCTGAAGTCGTAACTATTGTTTCTCCCCTGCTGTAGAATAGAAAGGTAAACCCAAAGATTAAGCCATGGAACAAAATAAGACTTGACTATATGTACTGACTTTTGTGAAGCCAGAGCTTAGGTGACTTAAAGAAGGATCACGTGAGAGTTGGCAGCTGACCCCGTTCAGAAACACACTGCTCTGTCTATGCTCAGTCGAAGCCTGACTTATTCACTTATTCTCAGACATTCGCTTTTTAAGCTGTTTATGTAGCTAAAGAAGACAATTTACAGAAGTACACGTTTATTCAGTCTGAAATAAAAATGCAAACAAATCAAGTGGCAACCTTTAGTTCAAGGATATATATATATATATATATATTAGGACTGTTAATATATCGCATTAACTGTTTGCGTTAATTTATTTTCTATAACGCTTTAAAATAAATTGATTGCGCAATTAATTTGAAAATTAATTTGAAAACGCCCCTCTGCCCTGCAGTACCACACAATCAGTGGGGGCAGTATTGCGCTACGTCGGCGACCAGCACGCCAGAAGATGTGGCCAATTCTGCTGCTCAGTCTAGCTAGCGATGGAAGATAAACACACGCTGTTAAATGAACAATTTCCAGATTAGCGATTAACTAGTTAATTTTAATTAATCGCTTTACATATTGCTGTTGATGAAAATATATAGGATTCAAAGCAAAGCACTTTGAATCTAGTATTTTTATTTCAGGGGAAACATTTGAATGAAACTACAATATGTAATAATGACTATTTTTCAGTCTTTAGCTTTATTCCTTTTTATTGGTTTGGCAGGTTGTTTGCTATTGCTAAGTAAGCCAATGTTTCATTTATGTCTCTGAATGATCCTCTGCTTTACTATTGCAAGTCTTTTATTAATAGCAACAGACTCAAATACAGTCTAGAATTAGTTGTAGGATTTTGTTACCTCTCTTGTACATTGTACTCTTGTACAGATGTTAAATGAAAGATTTTAGCATGTGTGAGAACTCTCCTCTGGTTCTCACACTGTTTCCTCAAATTGTAAGTTACTGTGGATAAAAGCAAAATAATTGTAATGTGATGTAAAATAAAGACATCACAACTAACTGAAATGAATAAGCCCTCCATTAAATGAAGATTATTTATAAAATGTTTATAATTTCTACACAGCTCACCTGGTATGAATATACTGTATATACCTAGGGTCTATTTTACTTTAACTTCATAGTTATTGTTTCAGTTCTAATCTTGTTCCAAAACAATAAAAAACATTTATCATGGTCAAATTACATACAGATTCCACTGTTGTTCTGAAGTGAGCAAAGTGAGCTGAGATACTTAACATTTAGAAATAAATAGAATAAAAATAATAGAAATAACATTTCAAAATAATTAGAAATAATAAAAATAACTCTTAAATAAAATAAACAGTGTATTTTAGGCCAACATCGTATCTGACATTAATCAAAACACAATCTTGAGCATGGGTGTTCATGTGTGTTGGCCTAGCTTTAACAGAGTAATACTTGTTATATGTAATGGGGAAACCCATGGAAAGCAACTCTGGTGCCCACTGAAGCTTAAAAAGGCAGATCGGATCTGAGAAAGACAGGCAGCGGTGTGGTTTACAGCTAGCTCCTGGTGGAGCCTCCGTTTCACACACAAGAGGCCAGTCTGTGTGGAGACATATACTCTGGGATTATGAGGAGGCAGCATCTTGGCAAACTGTGAGGATTTGACTTTTCATCCTTCGGATGAGGAAGAGCTGAGTGTTAAGTGGAACACAGAAGCACCTCAGCCAGACCTGACTTCCAGGTAGTGCGGATTGAGTGTTGGACTGCGTCACATGGGAGAGGAGGGAGAGGGACTCCAACCGGGTATCAGCTTCAGCGTGAGAGAAAAGCCTGACCTTTATGTGGCAAGAGTGCTGAAGGCAGGGAGAAAAAGGGCATATAGTGTGGGAGAGAGGTATATAGTGGTTTCTGAAGCGAGCCCATACACACAGCCTTCTTTATACAGCTAGCTTGAACAATGAGGTCAAGCAAATGTAACATTAAACTATATAGAGTTACAACTATATAGTAGTTGTAGTTTTATGTAACAAAGGGACATTTAAGAGTGGTACTGAAGAGTGCACTGAAGTCTTTTTTAAAGTAAGATCATGATGTAATGAATTAAGTTGATCTCATGTCTTAGTGTTTTGGGGCTTTTTTTAGAACAGCTATATAAAGGTATCACAGTTATGGATCAATGCTGTTAAATTTTAAAATGGGTGTGTTATATTTGTGATATAGGGAGTGGTTTTGTTTGTTTGTTTGATTTTTAAATATGCTGCACATTTCTGTCACCAGGCATTTCGGAATAAATTATGAAAATGCAACATGCAATCTAACTCTTTTTTACAGTATTATTAATATTGTTTAATATGTTTTTCATACTGTTCTGGCACACACACACACACACCACACACACACAGACACACAAAGAATCAGCAACAAGAGGGGACACACGGTGCCTATGAGTTAAATCTTGTTTGCTTTGAAGTTTATTTGGACATACAATATAAGTAAAACAAATGCTTAAGGATAACTCGTTTTTGATTTTATCTTTGAAATATTCAATGATGTTAAATACTGCGTGTATAAAAAAGTGATCAATGACAAAAAAAAAAGAAGAGAGAAACACTTTTGATTCAAACACTGTGTTGAGAGCAAGGCTTTGCTTTTTTTTTTTTTCTTTTAAAATTCTTTGAACTATTCTCTAAAAGCTATGGCTAGTCTGAGTACACAGTCTTCAGGTAGCCAGCACCAGTGAAAAGTAGCGTCATCAAGTCTGGGATTCTGAGATTCAGCGTCCTCCTGACAGCAGAGAAAGACTCTTTCATGAAGTAGATATGGACACATGAGTATCACTGTTTGGTTTCTGCTCTGGAATGAAGCGCTCATACAAACTGAGCGCTGCGACCGCAGGTCCTAGGCCGACCCGTTTAGGGAGCCTGACTGCAAACAACTCGGTCTGTGACGCAACAGAGAAATGCCCTTGAGACTGCAGTGTCTGTGCTGAATGTCAGGTCTGCAACAAACAAGCGACCAGACAAACAAACAAACAAACAAGCAAACAAACAATCAAAATCAGCCAGTACAGTACATCACAGCAGAATCAGATCTAACATGTGGATATTGAATAAAAAAAAAAAAACAAGACAAAAAATGCCACTGAATACAGAATTGCTTCCTTTTTCCCCTTATTTCATAGACTTGGCATTAGTAGTTTGCATCCTCGTCCTCCCTGTGTGTATTTCGTTGGCGTTCTCAGGGGCGAAAGGGTCTCGTCCTCTTCTTTGAGGCCATGACGGGCTTGCTGCGTTTGCGTGGTGCAGGATTGTGTGCTTTCGCAGCGCGCTGCACAGGAGCCGCTTTCACGACTTCCTCTGACTCCGGACTCTCATTCTCTGAAAAGGATACATTCCAAAGTCACAACACCATCTTTGCTTAATACATCGGCGAGCCAAGGCAATTTCATACACAGAAAGAGAAGTGCATATTGTCCTTTCATCGCTACAAATTGTGCGTGTGTGTACATATGTACATAAACAGACACACAGTTTGAAAGCTTCTACTGCACATTATATTAAGCCCCAATTTTATAATTAGTGGCCCAATAAAGGGCACCCAAAAACAGCTTGATAGAAAAAAAATGTACATTAAGGCTAAGAATTTGTTCCACCATTCTTCTAAAAAAGGGATAATTTTGGAGAAGGAGAGAGAGAAGTCTTTGTTCCAGTAGTGACAATGTGGAACAATAGGATAGGGGCATAAGAAGTAAACAGGATGTATAATATGCAAACCCTACAGTGTGTGAATGAGATTTTACTGAACACATCTCATTTAAACCATCATGACTTTGTTTACTAATCAGTGAGAGCAAATTTACCATCTTGTTCTTCAGTGCTGGATTTGGTGCCATCTACAAAAGAAGAAATTGTTCTTAACCTTCAATAATGGCATCACAGGAAGTGTATTCTGGAAAATTTCCAGTACTGAGACTCCCACCTGCATCGTATGTTAATGCTAGACATAACTCAAACTTGAACAAAACTCACCGGTTGTTGTCACGTCATTGACTTGAGGCCCTTAATGAGATAATGAGAAAGAAGCATTGGACTTCTATTTAGTTAATCAAGATAACTTCAGTCAAGATAACTCTTATGTTTGACATTTCTACAGTCCATCAGTGATTCTGTCTTTAGTTTTAAGTCTAGAATTAGAGTTTTAAGATGTTTGTTACTCACCATTGACCTGGCCAGCTTCTGCACTTGTGCTACTTGCATCTACGTCATAATATAGTGTTACTAAACATCTTTTGGTGAACAACATTTTAATTTTGGCATATTGTTAGTTTTCAGAGATAACAGTGTGATTGCCTTCATTCTTACCTACAGTGGCTCCATTGTTGTGTGGTGGTTCATCTGGAAACCAAAGAATGTTTTCAGTATGGGTTTCAGTTTAACCTCTTAAAGTCTAACCTCATTAATTAGAAGTCTGACAACTTCTATGAATTATTTAATAACTGCTACTGCTGTGAAACTAACATGTACTAAAATGTTACAAATCCTACCTTTTAAAACAACAAGAAGGATCATGTTCATTTCTAGTTGTATGTATAGGGAAATTATATGGATATAAAATACAGTATATAGCGTTTTTTAGTGTAGGATATCAATTTAGCTAATGAGGAAAGTTCTGTAAAGTTCATCAGGTTTACAAGCAGGCAAATGCAATGTTGCTGTGACTATTAACGTAACAGTTCAAATGTAACACTAAATGCAATAAAATATTAAGTGTAAATGTTCTATTAGACCATGCCAGTTTTTTCAGCATATTGAATTTCTTTTATTTGCTTGGCAACCATTAATGTAGAATGAATGGGTCTCTAAGAGTGGCCAGAACTTGTAAAAATATATTCTTCCACTAGATGGTGGTCTGATACTAAACTATTTCAAGGAGATTACTACGCCTGCAAGTTCAAATCTTTGAACCGAGTTATAATTATTACACACGCGCGCGCGCACACACACACACACACACACACACACACACACACACACACACACACACACACACACACACA
>JBBPDE010000140.1:6276968-6303683 GCA_037974605.1 Nannopetersius ansorgii
TTTGTGACTTTTCCGGAGCGTGTGGATCGTCTCTCTCTCTCTCTCTCTCTCTCTCTCTCTCTCTCTCTCTCTATCTCTCTCTCTCTCTCTCCCTCCCTTACTCTTTCTGTCTGTCTCTCTTACTCTCTCTCGTTCCTGACTTTTCCGTATTTTTAAACCTTCGTATTCATTCAGACCTTCGGCAGAATTCAAATGAGCCATTTTAATCTAGATTAAAATTTCTATCTAGATTAATTCCAAGATTACAATGAGATTAATCTAGATCAAAACAATTAATCTATGCCCACCCCTAAAAATAAATTGGTTAACAGAAACCTCCTGCATGTAAATATTGTATGCGCAGTTTACATACCAAAAGTGGCCTGCAAATTCCTGGTTAATCTTATTCAAATATGACAATACTGAGTGGAAGTTATATATTTTACTCAATATTGAGTTCTTATAGAATTTGTTAAATATTAACATTAGGCCTGAGTAAATATCTCCTTTGTGTGCCTCTTGACTCAGGCCCAGCTAATCCAAATGGTAGTGTGGATGCTGCAGCGGCGGTTGCTGATCCAGCTACACACCTATGTGTGTCTACTGGTACCACCTGGCGAGGAGCAGCCCTGTCCACCCGATGATGAGCCACTGCTAACAAGCCGTTTGACTGGCCGCAGTTTGAGTACACCGAGCGCCCTCAGCTTTGGTTCTCCAAGTATGTCCCCTCCAGAGTCCTGCACAGGTTCACTTTTGGAGACTCGCACATTATAGCACCACACCTGCCCGTTCACCTGTGATTATATCAAAATTAAATCCACACCCGTAAGAAATTACTCACAAATTAAAAGCATTCTATTGAAGCGCACGGAAGGACTGGCCTCCCACGAGGCCAACTTACTCCACACGCAAAGCCTCCTGGGAGGCCTGTCCTGCCATGCACTTTGATAGAATGCTTTTAATTTGTGGGAGGCCTTACTCCCGTTGGCCCGTTTACTGTGTTTTTAGGTTAGATGTTGTTACATAGTATAAGAGATTATTTAGGGTAAGTGTGTGTGTTAGTTGTGTTAAATAGTGAATGTGAGTCACACTCCTCCAGAGTCATGGCATGTCGAGAGCTCCGTTGTTGGAGTTGTGCCGTAGTACCTGGGCATGCCAGTGGGGGCACAGTACACTCTAAAGTACAAAGTGTGTTTTGAAGCTGCTGGCTGAGAATAAAAATACATTTTGCTTGAAGAACAGTTTGTCTTAGGCTTTTCTCTCTCATGACAGTATTGTCCACAGTCCCAGGTTTGAGCTGCATCCTGCATTGCTGGATTACAAATCCAGCGGAAGAAAAATTTCTCACTGGAGAACCCTAAACACACTATGATAATGACAATTTGTCTAACACATAAATATTTTCGCATGCTGTTTTTGCAGGCTACAATACTGTTTTGATTGACCTGCTCCCGGACGCATGTAATTAATTACCTGCCCGCATACCCGCACTTAAAATTCCAGAACATTAAAATCCACCCGTTTCAGCAACTATTTGCTGGTACCCGCATGACTCTTGTGCCCTCTCTGCCTCCTTTGGCCTCAGTGCTTAGAGGGATGATATAACCTGTTAAACTAATCTAGTCTTTGCCTCTAGCCAGCAGTGATGATATGACACTGACCAGCCCCAGCATGGATAACTCCAGTGCAGAGCTGCTGCCTGGTGGAGACTCTCCACTCAATAAAAGGATGACTGAGACACTATTGGCCAGCCTCACGGAGCACGAGCGACAAGCAATCCTTAGCGTGCCGGCTGCACAAAACCCTGAAGACCTCCGTATGTTTGCCAGGTAGCGGGCACTTAAAAGTGCTTTGTGGCATGTGATATTTTGAAATCTAGATTAGCTTCATTGGTTTATATTTTGAATACTTTGTTTTTTCTTTCATATTGTAACTGCTCTATTGATTAGTGCAAGTTGACATCATTATGACTGGTCTTGAGTCTTGTTAGCTGTGTTGGCATGTATGAATAAATCTTTATCAATATCTTCCAAAGGTTGCTGCACTACTTCAGAGGCCATCACCACCTCGAGGAGATAATGTACAATGAAAACATGCGGCGCTCCCAGCTGAAGACTCTTCTCGACAAGTTCCGCAGTGTTTTAGTGGTTACCAACCATGAAGATCCCATCATCTCCCTGTTTCAGTCCCCACCAGAGTAACAGGAGCTGGACACACCATACATCTTCCCATAGCAAAATTTACTCTCATCCTAGAAATATTTAGGATTCCCTGATTGGTATCAAAGCCTTGATGATCTGACAGAAATTTATGTAGATTTATGACTCAATGACATGCTCAATTTACTGTATGCCATTTTTATGTCATAAATTGTACTTCCTCTCAGTACATGCATTTTTTACATAATGTTTCATACTAGTACATTATTCATGTATCCTACTGTGTTGTATGCCGTAGGATAGCCATAAAATGGATAGTTAAAATGCTCTACTCAAGCATTTCCTATTAGGGGACAAGGGCTAATCCCGAATGTAATAGATCATTCTTTCAAGCAAACAGGACCATACCATAACACAGTGTAATGACTATTCCAGACCAAGTGGCCACAAACCCTAGAGGGTTCCAGTGTAAGAATACATGAAGTGGATAAGAGGAAGACACATGGCAAAAGATACTGAGCACTGAGATGCTGTTTATATTTGGTTTTCTGCTTAACAGGAGTTTCCCAAACATCTGTGAAATCTGTGTTGAACACGGATGTTTATTGGAAAAGCTTTTAGGCTTTCACAGAAAACACTGGGAATTCTAAAATATCAAGTAGCAGATTTTTTGTCTTTCCTTCCATCTCCCTGATGAGATGTTGCAGTTACTTCCAACTTGCTCTTAGCTTCTTTGTTCACTACACTCACGCAGGGGTGACCCCGCAGGTAGAAACGTAGGGGCTTGGTGGCCCATTCTCCATGGGATTCAATACCAATCCGTGGGGCTGAGACAACATCTCTTGTCCCTGGTGTCTTCCCATCAGAGTCCTCCTCTAGCCACACCTCAGCATCTGTGGCCAGGTCCCTGCGGTCAAAGCAGCGCTGAATGTCCAGGGCCTGGCACAGCTTAGAGGGGCCATTACACAACTCTCTATCCTTCAGGGCCCTGGCAGCAGCTCTGCGTTTGGCTGCCCGCTGCCTCCTCATGGTGTCCAGCCCCTGGAGAGGTTCCAGGGAGCGCAACAACACTGCAGCACCCTCCCCTGCACATGCATGCACACACAAGTTAATATGGCTCCACATTGTCTCTTTCTCCTCAAAGCTTGAATACCTATTTTGTTTAACACTGTCATAGAAAATCCTCACCTATTGCATAAACATGCCCATTAATGCATAACGTTGGTAAGAGAAAACATTACATTTGGATTACACATAACTTTCTGTGATAAATCCATTGTATTGTGCCTTTTATTGTTTTAGAAAGATTGCTTCTTGTCTAAAGAGCTGAAAACCTCACCCTGACTGGAAACATTCATGCAGAGGTAGATGCCATAGATGGGATAAACGTAGATGGTGCCAGGCTTCATGAACATGGCAGTATTCCTCTCTGTGCGCTTCCCTCCAGCCGAATGTGATGCCTTGTCATCTCCACCCAAGTAGGCCTCCGTCTCCACCACCTTGCCTCTTAGCTCCGTGCCATCAGAGTGTCTCCGCACCAGGACCTCACACCAACACATACAGGACATTGTTTTTTCCCAATAAAGTCCTCTACAATTGACTCTTGCAAGTACATGATGATGTCAGCAGGTGGTGCCTGTGTGCCAACAGGTTGTGTGAAATTAAAAGACTAGCTACTGTTTACCACTATCAGTCGTCACATACCACACTACCCCACAATGATAGAACATTACATATAATGCAAAAAATACTTTTTCTAACTATCTTAGTTGTGCATTTACACCACATTCCTTTATAACCTTGGCTTAAAAAGTGAAAAAGCCCCATGTGCCCCCTCCTCTCAGATGGCTAACTGTGGGTGGGCAGGAATTCATGGTCACATCCTGGGGGGGTGTTAGGGTCTGTCTTGTTATACAACCCCCAATATAATACTTGCTTTCTTACTACTCATTACAACTTTTCTTTTTACAGTTCCAGGTACTGCTAAATTATAAACACATATACACAGACATACTTCTAGCAAGAGAGGAGCACCCACGATGGAAACGGGTAGGGGTGTTGAAATTAATCACATAATCGATGCAGGCATGGATGATTCTGCATCGATGCAGTGGCAGGACATAATCGATTATATCAAAAGGCACGAATGAGATGATAGTTTTCACCTCTTGTTCGCTCTTTCCCTCGAGGCTCTGTTTGTGCTCAGCCTCACAAGGCACTTGTCAAATATCCCCCACTCACCTTCCCCTCAGCTAAACATCCAATCACTTTTAGTATGTAAATATTAGTCAGTGTCAGGTTTCTCAGTGGGCGGGGCAGGGCAGAGCAAAATGGGCTGAATCTGCTTGAGGCTTTGAGGAGGCAGCAACTCAGATAATTAATAACAATTAAAAATACATCTATATTTGTACAGTCATTGGGGGACTAGTCCATTGTTGTTCTCACAGTTTCAGTCTAGTAGAGAAATGTGCCCCGCCCAGCTTTTAGCTCTGCACTCAGCAGTTTTCTCGTTTCATATACTGATGTAATCACAGGTATTTTTACTTTGATTTTTCAGTTTTATTTTTAAAGGTGAATTGATTTTTTTTATAACTTGGCCTACCCTTTTTAGTTTTGTCAATATTGGCAATAGTGAGAAGTGTTATTGTTGGGTTCAAATATATTTGACATAGGCCATCCAATTAATGTAAATGTCATGTTTTTAATTGTTATAATCTGATAAATATTTCATTTTTTGTTGTTTTATTTTTCTCCCCTAAGGGACTGACACCATATCATGGTCGGGGGTTTGTGTGCCTCAGTGACCCTTAGAGCTACACCAGCAGAAACTTAACCTTCAGATGGGACACCAAGGTTGGAAAGGTCTTAGGGTAGAGGCCTGACAAAGTGCAATCTAATTACATGACAAAAACAGTTATACAGTTATACACCTACACCACCACCACCACCACCACCACCACCACCCCCCCTACCCCTTTCTCAGCTTTGTCGCTACCATGTGCCCCTGTCACATTTCTGTCTGCCCCCTAATATATGCCTGTCCAGAACAGGCCCTGATGTGAAGTAATGTAGAAAATTGATGAGATGCATCGGGATATCGAATCGAATCGTTGACATGATAATCATAATCGAATTGTGAGACCAGTGAAGGTTCACATCTTTAGTCACAGGATCAATATTTATTTTGCATTTCTGTATTAAGTAGCCTTAATGCTTTCTCTGGCACTTTTATTCCTGTTTTATGGCTTTGTGTAAAAGCAAAAGTACTTTTGTGGCGCTATGCTGCCTCATTCCAAGGCAAGGATTTTTGTAGCAGTTTTCATACACTGTCTATGCTGCTGTATTGGATCTGGGGCTACTGTTAATAATACATTTCTAGAACATGCAGTCATGCCAACTGTTAAGAGTTCTGCCCATTTCAGTAAGTATCAGCATTTATAATCTATTATATCAATTCTCTCTTCTATAATGTTACACCTGAAACTTCTATATGGCAAAAATGATTGGAAAGGAGTTACTCTGAGAAATCCCAGAGTAGTGCTCCTAAGATGTATCTTCTTGTCATCTTTCATAGTTCTCACAAAGCTCAGTTTACAGGTTAATTCTAAGGTGCATTGCTCCAAGCCTTTCCCTTGGCAATGCAACAAATCAACTACAGCTGACACGTTGCAGTTTGCCAAATCATTTCCTCAATTTGCTTTAAGTTGCATTACTGCTGCCGGCAACCTGGCTTGTCATAACACCATAATTGAAACTTCTGACCTTCGTTCTTAGTTCACAAACTGCTCTGAGCCTTTGCTACTTCTTGCCACCCACCTACTGTGTGATCTTCGTGCAAGAATTCTAAATCTTTTAGAGAAAGGATCACTTCTTATACCTTTAAATGTACAGTAATGTAACCATCACTGAAGGAACATCACTTGAGGTGAATTACCAAGTTGGGGATGAACAATAAAGGAATCGTAGGTCCGAAACATTAACATCTTTAAAACATAATTTAAGACTTTGGAGAATTTTATTTAAAAGTGATTTCTGTAAGTAAAATGAACAACCTGTACAAATAGGTACAAAAGCTGCCACAAGGAGTTACCCTCAAAGGTCATCTGCAGCTTACAGTAGGGTATATATTTTAATTATGGACCATATTACTTTGCACTCATAGTTTTAAGTTCTATTTACTTCATACATTCAAAACATTTCATTTTATGTTTCTATTTAAAATAGTTACGATAAGAAAAGTGGGTGTAAACGTTTTAAAACATTTAAAGTACACAATTATACCTTCAGGACCATGTTGTATGTATGTAGTTACATTTTCATTGCCTGGGCTGCACCCTTTTTTCAGTGCAATTTACAATAAATATTCAAAACGTTTTGAAATATAGATTTTAACCATCAATCATTTTTAAAGCAGTAATGTCATTGTGCATTCACAAAATGCTTGTGCTTCAAGAGGAGCTTAACACTATGAGAAATGGTTTTAAAAGCAATAATCTACATTTTACCTTTTTCCATATTTCTGTTCCATGGTGATCTATTCGCAAATTATAGTAACTGCCCAAATGTACTAGTTTTCTTATAAGAATCCTGCAGAAATTCCTGTAGATTATTACAGGTAACAACTGGTGGCCTAGTTAGGGAATTACCCCTGCGATCAGAAGGCCTTGGGTTTGAATCACAGGTCTGCTAGTGTAACCACGGAGGTACCCTTGAGGGGTGCTGTGTTTGTGGCCGCCCACTGCTTTACTTCATGAACGGGTTTAATGCGAAGAATTCTGTTCACACTGTGCTGTGGTGTGTTCACATATGCCATATGAACACTTTACACTTATTTCACAAAGGCCCCATTTGATGCTTACCTTGCCCAGAAAGGCTTTAGCTAAATCAACACATGGTTGGTTGAAGAAGTTAAACTTCAACCGGGCTCCGTTTTCATCTGTCATCGCAAAATATTGACTGCAGAGCTCTTCTTGATCCTGATGCTCGGCTTCATCTTTGTAGCCCCCCGCCGGAGGTGAGGTCTTTTGCTGCACTGGCCTCTGCAGAGGACTGAACTGCTCCTGAACTCCTGCAGAGTCGTGCAGCTTCCTCTTGCGAGCTGGCATGACACAGCACGAGTAAACGAGAGAACGTAGTATTTTGTACTTTATATCCTGTGAACTAACCGGTCGGTATGTTCTCCACTACTGGAACACAGCTAGGCTTCACTGCACGGTTCGGATGTTTATTAGTCCAGTGCGGCTCATTCTGACCATCATAAGCTTGAACTACCTTATTTAGTATTAAAACAGGCACTTTTATAGACTTGATCCGAGCTTGACAAAGACACACATACTGTCTACTGTCACCCAGCCGACTAACACATTCATCTGTTCCTGCAAACCTCAGAAAACCTCTCCCAGAGTCCGGGCAACCCGCATTCACACAGGCTCAGTGTGTTTTTCCTCCATGGACTGCAAAGACTTGTGGGTTTTTTAAAGGAGCCGCCACCGCAGTGATCTGAGAGTTTGGAGTAGTGAACGGTTCAGACCTCTGTTTGTTTTTAAAGGATAACTTGAGGCACACAGTGAAGCAGCTTCATCTCAGACTATGTTTATACACGATGTGGGGCTACATGTTTCAGTCGCTGGAAAAGTGGAACGCTCAAGCTGGACTGTATTGTCATATACTTTGAGGTATCTACTGGAATCTACTAACACACACACACACACACACACACACATAAATAAATAAATATATATATATATATATATATATAACAACAATTTGTTTCTTGTTCATTTCTGTGGTGTTAAAACAGGAAGGATCCTAACAAGCTGTGACACTCAGTAGCCGGTGGAACTTGGAGACTTGGGTTGTGACAGAGTCTCTCGCTGCAGTAGGCACTGCCAGTCTGTCATCATTAGCAGTAGAGTTGACTCCTAAACACCTGGCTCACAGCCTGTACCAGCTGCTCCCAGAGGACCTCCACACTGGGAAAGTTTAGTGTGAGTGAGAAATGGAGAGTTGAGGCAGGGAAAAGCCTGTCTCATGCAAACCCCCCCCCCAGAGGCTCTTTTGAAGCCCTTCCAAAGTCTTTGAAGTTGGCTTGCAATATGTTGTTGTTGAGCAGCAAGAATTGAAGAGCTGCTGCTATATGTGGTGTACTCCATTTAAAAAGGTCTTTCTTTTTTTTCACCTACCATTTGAGCCCAGCTACAGATAAATAGCATTTTAAAGGTTAGCAGTAATCTCTTGTGGTTTATTCTTTATGGTTCCACAGTGGATTTAGTCTAAAAACAATGAACCATATGGACAAGACTAAACTATGTGCGCGTGTATGCAATAGGCAAAGTGTTTTCCCATGTGGTGCAGGTCTGATCCTATGAGTAGGAGCAGTGCTGGCATGGCTCAGTGATCAGGAGGCTTGCCAGGGAGACCTGCATGTTTAGAGATTGCAAGTTTAATGTGTAATGGTGGTAGAAATAGGCAGAGGGCACGTCGCTGGCTGCTAATGGGTAAACTGATATGTTTCAGTAACTCAAGGATGCCATAAACATTCCGAAATGAAATATGTCAGTGGCCCGCTTTTATTGGGCTAGGGCAAGTGTCCAGTAGTGAGTTTCACCAGCTGTTCATAAAAGATCTTTTTACACAGGGACTTGATAATGGGGTTCATTTTTAAGTTGTCTGACAAATCACTGCCTTCTGCTTTTTGCTGTCTAAGTGATTGTCAGAGTGATTTTATTTGTAGTTAAAAACAACCAAGTGGTGATCATGTTAGCATCAATGCTAAAGCCACTAGACCTCAGATTGCTTAAGCAGGGGTATGGAAATGCTTCTCATTAAAAAGTTCACTCATTTAATGTATGGCTGTTCAAGAAGCATGATCTTCTTTGTAATTAAAAATAAAAACAAATGAACAATTAAACAAGGCTGAGCTATATGTACATTTTATGCCCCTGATGACAGATGCTAGAGTACAGAGTAAAGTGTTTATGGTCATATGTTATTTGGTGCAAGAGAAAAATACTTTTAACACTGTTTATTATTCAGTTATTTCCATAATTTGGTAAGTAGTATAAGGCTGATATATATGGTTGGTCTTCCAGAAAAAGGGTTTCTATTGGTCCAGGCATCATGAAATTTTCAAAAAGAACAATTGCTGCGTTCAAATCATTTGGAGTGCATTCTGTGTATGTGGCCGAGGATTACACTCTGTGGGAGTGTGTAGCATTATTTGCAACGATTACATGTATAAAAGTTTATCAGCAGGTACGTAATCATCAAGAGTGGAACATACAGTAAGTCTGTATTTAGTGCCAGTTGGCACTGGGCTGATGGCTGGCCAAGACTAGAGCCAGACACACAAGCTCTCCCATTATGACTGGTAGTAGAAGCCAGGGATGGTTCACTGACTGGCTCATATATCTGTCAGTCTGGTTGGAGCCATTGTTGCAATGCTTTGGCTGGTTTTCATGTGGGTGTCAGCAGAATGGAAGGGGCTCTGCCAGGGACCACCATCATTGGGGATGAACCATCATTTTCTGGCATGCTGGACACAGTCAAAACTCCCCAGCCAAGGGTGACAGGGACATAGTGCTGACGTATGGGATGCTTACAGTGCACTGCATCTCCAAACACTTTGTTCATGTCGGCTGATCGCGAGTCCATTACTGAATCATGACTCACTGCCCCTAGCTGGACTGTAGCTCTTTGGGGTGCAGGTAAATAGGAATTGTTTTGTCTAGCCCGGATGTATCAAAGGATGAAAATTTAATGGTATCAGTGACTAAAATAAAACATGGGTTTAAGTTTTGTTGCAGTCAGTTAAAATGTACCAAAAATAGGGCTCATACACAAATAAACAGGAAATAATAATCAGAACCATTGTTGTTTACTGGGTGGCGGTAGCTCAGTGGGTAGGATACTTGCCTCCGGACCAAGAGGTCACAGGTTCAAATCCTACCTCCAGCATATCACCACTGGGTCCCTGAGCAAGACCCTTAACCCCAAGTTGCTCCAGGGAGACTGTCCCCTGTAGTTACGCAATGGAAGTCGCTTTGGATAAAAGTGTCTGATAAATGTAAATACTGTCTGGATTAGAACTCTGTAATTATATCTTATCCTGGAGCATGTTGTGCACAGACAAATAGCTACAGGAAGTTATTTACTTTCACTACTCTTTAAAAAGATGAGAACTGCAAAGTGACTGTGGTTATCATAACATGATACGATATGATTACAAATGGCGTTTATACCTGTAAGACCAGTAAGAATCTCTTCTCTAGCTGTGTGTGACGTGTCTGTTCCAGATGGAAAGATTGAATTGTTTGCTGGAAGATGTGTGTTTTCCCCAGAAATAAAAGACCTTGACTGTTTTCAAATATTTATGATTGATGGCTGTGGGAAAGAATTGGCACTGTGTTTGTTAGGGCAGTTGGGTGGGGGAATGCCGGTGTCTGCTGAACTTGATATATAATGATTTCCTTGTTAAATCATTTAAGGAGACAGATGGCCATCTTCTCGTTTTTTTGTCAACCAGCACCTGAGCACTGTACAGCACATGGAGAAGGGAAGAGAAGGAGAATAGTTTTGCCCAAGTACTGAATCATGCATGACTTAAATGATATTTTCCACATGCATGCTTTGTTTAGCTCTCCAGAGTCTGTAGGCTTTGTCCTGCAGCTGGCCTGGAGGATCCGTCCACTGTGAAATGAAAGCTTCTACATTCTTAAAAAGGTGTCAGAAAAGGTTAATTCGAGAAATATCACTTTTTGTTGCCCACAGAATCTTTATTAGGTGGAATCACTTTTTGCAAACAGGATCTTTTTCCTACAACTATGTGTCCAAACAAAAATAGTGTATACAGCTTAGTACAAATTTGGCTGGCCTTAAAACAGTACATTAATAATGAGAGCACTTCACTACAACCCCACCAGACTCAGACTTCTGTCGGTTGGTCAATAGATCCATCTGTTATACAGCAGCTATAGCCCAGTTTAAATGATGAAGGCATGGAGAATGTTTCTTTACCAAGTGGCTGACTACCTCTTAACTAATTCTGCAGGGAAATATAAGGTTAGATTGTAGAGACTGTGGATGTGTTTTTTCTGACTCCCTTTTCTGTTTGCCTCAGTATACCTCTGCTATATTTAACCTGATAGCTCTGTCAGCTGACAAGAGGATCCTAGCACTACTAATCACAGCATTCACTGTCTCTTACACCCATCTCAAAACCCAACACAGTGTTGCGATTGAATATTGCGCAGCAAACTTTGAACACACATTTTTTTATTGCACTGCCATCGTTGAGTGACTCTGGTATTTTAATTGGCCTAAAGAACAGTACAATTCCCCTGTGTCAGTGACAGCTGGAGTTTGTTTTAAACAGTTTTTGCTCTTTTAAAGTGCATATTAACTGTTTATCTGTTCAGTTGGAAATGGCTCCCCTTCAAGCTGATGAGGTGGGTGTTAGATTTTTGTGGTTTTTGTGGTTAGAACACAGTGCATTGTGCTTGGGCCAAAACCTCAGGTTGGATTCCTCCAACAAGCTTTAGATTCCACTCTCATCTCTGTTTTCAGAAGCTGCAAGCAAACGCCAAGCCGAGGAGTGAGCGAGAGCTTTAGGTTCACTGTTAGAGGTGGATGATCTTTGGTAGACATAAAGAACCTTCACATAAACAATGTAAGTGCAATCTCTCAAAACTTTTAAAATAATCTTTACACTTAGATTTCATTTAAAAAAAAGTTTTTGTCATTCTCAAGGTCTCTCAAAAGGTCCAATTTTTTGGTCTGTCCTCGTGGGCTAGTAGGTTGGAGCAAGAATTAACTAGGGGACACTGCAGACTGCTATAAGACCCACTCATTGATGTTCAGCAGACATGATTATTGCCTTGATTTTTAACCCAATATTTGCATTCCATGTCCACCTGTAAAAGCAGACGTATCGGTGTGGAAACGACAAGATTCTTCCTGTATTTATCCTGCATCTTATTGTCTGTGACTAGATTTTGTTCCACTAGTTTCCACCACCTCCACACTTCCACTCTTTCCGGCTGAAACAGACCAGACCAGCTCTGCTCATCTAGAGAAAGTTTGCAGGACTGTTCAGGAAAAATCTCTCATTGCCAGGTTCCCCCTCCCCATCTGCTCCATCCTCCTGATTAAATCCATCTTTAATTAAAAGCTCATTAATTTTTAAGGGCACCCTGAGCCGCGTGGCGGCTGGCAGGTGTGGCACCAGTGTACGAATGGTTGTGTGTGTGTGGGGGGGGAGGGGGTCAGGATTACCGTAGCTCCTCCAGGGACGAGGTATTGAAGCCTGTACCCCGGCGCCATCAGTTCCGAGGCTGAGCAGAAACAGCTGGCTGCTGTGCTCGTGTCTATTCATTCATCTACAGGGTTGGCACTCCAAACAGGCAGGAAGAAAAACACCTGAGCCATATCTAATAACAGCAGCCGGAACGCGGGGGATGCTAGTGTAGATCTGACACATAAGACAACGGTGGTCTGTAAAGACAAAGGAGCACAATGACAGCAGCTACAGCTTGCTTACTCCTGATGAGGTTTCATAACGTACTTCCATGCTTGTGACATAACAAAGAATGTGTATTTATGGCATGTATTGCTTAGTTTTCAATTGGGCAAATATGAGGTTCTGCTCTCTCTTATTATGCAAGTTTTCTTATTCTTTCTATCATACTTCTTTGCTGCTGTTGTTAAAGATTAACAACAAGTGTTTTGATTAAGTAAAATAATAACCTGGTGATGATGCATCTTGAGAGCCAACAGTCAATTTAGCATTATGGCTGTTTCCAAGTTTGTCTGCACATTCATGGCTGTTTTGACAGGAAATGTCACTAGGTATGGGTGAATGATAAATCATTTTCATGACACCTAAAAAGCACACATTTTTCATATAATGACAATATCCATATGCTCAGAAAAGCATAATGTAACAATTTATCACAATACAATAAAACAATTGCCTTCATCTATGGCCGCTTTCTTTTCACCTTGGTGAATTTAGGACATTTGAAAAGTTGGAAATGACCAGAGCTGTTCATTTAATATTTGCAAAAATCATGAATCACAGTTTTAAAGAATCTTGACAATGTTCCTTCAAGTCAGAAACATAGTCAGGCAGTACCTCTTAACTTAGCATGGGGGCTGGGGTGTGGGATGGTCAACAGACACATAACTCTTGTTGCTTTCCTTCGTGTCCACCTGTCAAACAGCAGACGTTCCACAGTGAAACATTTTGTGTTTCCTTTCTGAATTTATTATACTTCTCTGTGTCTGAGATGAGAAATATTTTTTCCAAAGAATCATGTGAAATAAAATGTCAGTGAAGTATGTATGAGCCTATAGTGGATCCATCACTTTATGAGCATCACTTTATAGCAGAGCTGTTGTTTGGGTGGGATTTACAGAGTTCAAATAGTAAGCAGGCAGTACAAGCTGTCAGTTCTGATCCTGGTTAGAGAATGACAGCATTATTTAATGACATGGTTGCACGTCTGTGGCTTGTGGCAAAACAGAGGCATGTAACCAGTGGGCTGACGTGGACCAGTAGCTTTAGCAGAGAGGTATGAATAACTTCATTGAGAACTCTTAATCCTTAATGTCCATTCCCTTTAATCCTATTTTTTATTTTAGTCATATAGGAGGCCAAAATGGCAAAAATATCAAATACCAGTGTATCATTTTTACAGTGCATGACATTAATTTATTATCTGAGCCACTAACGGTCATGGGGAGCCTATCCAAGCAGTTTTGAGGAAAAATGGGGAGAAACACCCTGAATGGGAACAACAAAAAAGGGTTCTCTGCATTGAACCCATTCACACAATTGAAGCGGTGGGCAGCCAGGGACAGTGCGGCTGGGGAGCAGTGTGTGGGGACAGTACCTTGATCAAGGGTACCACAATGGATCCACTGGCAGTCCTAGGATTCAAACCCACAAGCTTCCAATTGCAGGGGCAGATCCCGAACCAGGAGGCCACCCGCTGCCCCCACTTTTATTTTCCTAAAAGAACTTTCAGTGCATGATCTTTGTAAATGAGATGTGTGAGAGTGAAGAACCAGAGAGAATCACCATAGAATGTAAAGGATATAAAAGAACCCTTACACTTATGTAATAATGTATGATTCTTTATAAGGTTCTTCACACTGACAAACCGCTTTTCTGACATGCTTTACAATGTAACAAAAAGTGTTATTCTTTCTGTGGAGTTGCCTAAAGAACCTTTATTTGTATGAAGGTTAGAACAGAAGAAATTTACCCACAAAACAGTGGAACCACATTCTTTAAAAAGGCTTTGAAAACTCAGTAGACTGTTACTATGTGTTGATTTTTGATATTGTTTACAAGCTTCCTAAGTTATTAACATGATGTTTTAAGTCTGTTTTCTTATGTTTCTTATGCTTAGTGTTTTTTAGATTTAGTGATGAGGGACTCTCAAACCTTTTTCAGATATCCCCTTCTGTTGTAAAAAAACATGTTCCATTAATCCTCATATTTCAAATCTTCAAAACCTTGACATATGAGGCAAATGTGTGGCTGTTTAAATATTTTTATAAGCAGATTACGTATTGTTTAAGTCTGAGGTGGGCAACATGATGATAGTTTATCGTAATCAAGATAGTACTCATGACAGGAAAGAAAGCATATGAATATTAAAAACATATCATTATGAAAGTATTTTTTTTCCATTTACTATATATTATGTTCTATGTATTATCATTATGTGACTATGTATTATACTGAAATCTTTCATCTTTTATTGTACATGATACAGGTCACTAATCTGAGTGTTAGTCACAGTTATAGTCCCATATGGGAAATTGGCTCATGACAGAATTAACAGAGTATTGCCTCCAAAAATCTTTACTATGGATGCCACATATCACATCATTTAAAAATACATACAATCAGGCACCCCCTGGCTGGACGCCCTAGACTCCACATTGACAACCATGGTTCTAGATAATACCCATGATATGCTCAGAAAAGCATTTTGACACAATTATCAATTCTGCTGATACTAAAAACAAAATTATGAAATACCAAAAAAATGTTTTATACATGATGAAATCATCAGACAATTTCATCTCTGTTTGTCTACAAAACATACATTCTGATTAACAACACAGCTCTGTTTTTCATGTCTCTAATGACATTTCAACCCAGTCTGAATATTTGAAGAACATCAAGCTATCTTGTTCAATTCTTCTCTACCCTTCCTTCAGGACCAGTTGTTAACCACAGTTGGCCAATGGATGGTCTAACTTAGAACTGCAAGTGCCTCATCCACTTTTCTGCACAGTTAGCACCAGAGGAAAACCTTTATGGGTCATCAGTCTCTGTTCCTCTGCTAAACACGAGGCTAGCGTTCGAGCCTTTTATCTCTGCCTGACTGATGGGGTTTCAGAGGAGCTTGAGTGCTCTCCCAGCTTTTGCTACTGAAACCCGGTCAGAACTTGCACCCTAGAGTTAGCCCTCTTCCCATCTTTTTTCTGGCCCATGGGACCTCTTTAGAATCCATTCATTGTTCCTGGACCATGGTATAGCAATCAGTAGCTCACTTGGGGCCTTTAAGTTCACAGTGCAACAGCCGTTGTCTGAATGTTAAAAATTCAGGTTGACATCTGCAGTGCGAGGGGAGGTGTCTGAATGTGATACAGTACATGTAAAACCTGAAGTGCAACAAACAGTCAAGCTAGTGTTTAATAATCATAACTTCAGATGCTGCTGTAGTGATACACAAACATCCCATAAACTTTCAGCCAGCTTCTAGATCCAGATCTTTCTTTACACAACCAGTCTTAGGCACCACTTCTACTTCCACTCTGTAACAGAATCCCATGACATATCACCCACTGGTAGGACAAGAAAAGCTGGATATGTAATATTTGTTCATGCTGTGCCAAAACCACATTGAGTTAACCTGTTTGATGCATTAACAAATGCCATGGCCTTGCCTCTCAGCAACTTGTGGAAGAATCTTGTTCCAGATTCAGTGGGTTCATAGCCATGCTTACTGATGCTCAGCGCTCTGTGGCCCAATGAGAAACCCTTTTTTTTATTCAGAGGTCTTCAGAGACAGGATCTGTGTGCCAATTTGCAATATCCTGAGAGGTCAGCTGTCATCACTTCACTACTCCTGGACCCTTCCACCAAACAAATCCATCTACTCCTAACTCCTGTGGATATGAACATGCCACATGCTGAAGATTCCCATTTTTGTTGAGATAACAAACGGTAAATAGACTCAAACAGAATTTCAGTGCTGCTACTGTTACATGTTAATAATTTGTATCCTTAAATAACAGACAGTACTGAAAATATGTTCGCTTAACTAATGAAAAGCCAATTTGGCATTAAATGTCATAATATTTTATACTTTTATATTTGATTTGTTGACAACGATATTTGAATTTTGATTAATCCTAAATACTATTGATAGCACCATCTGACATTGAGTAGACTAATAAACAGTTTAGACACTGATTGCAGTAGGCCATGGTGATCAGAATCAGAATAAAGACAAAATACGAAAAACAGAAACAATCATTTCGCCCAGTTTCTTGGTTTATGGAAAGACCTGGTCTTTGACCATGATCAAGATGTTGGAAGATCATGGATATCTAACCGGCATGCTGGAAAGTCCATGGAAGCAGATATGATAGGAATTTCAAATACCGGGCATAGCGATGTGATTGCTTTGTTCCTCTGGGTAACAGTCTGAACATCTCAGTTGAAACAATCCTGCAGAATCAGTAACTACTCAGTCATCTTCTTCTCAGCATCTCTGGTGTGAAGCAGTTGGACATCACAGAAGTAGATAATTTTCTCAAGTATGAGAGAGTGTACACCTCATCTCGTATCTAATCAAAAAACACTTTCATTATGAGTCAGTATCAAATTTGACATCCTGCTGCATAGCAACACTTGATAAGACTCTTCTCTGTTTTAATGGATTTTGAAGTAATATGTGCTTAATGAAATGCAAGTCAGTATTAAAAGTATCTTTAAGGTAATGCTGCTTTCATATATAACTTATTTCTTAGATGGTACAATCACCTGAGGTTCTAAGGACACTTGAGTGTAATTGTGTTCAGAAGGATGTCTCGTACTTCATATTTCTTGCATATTTTGACCTATAGAATGTAATACTATAAAAAATTGGTGAGAGGTGCTGGGAAAGGATGAACTGATCAATGTCATGCTTTTGGGTCTTTCATAGCATCTAATGTACATATAACGCCAAAGATTAAAATCTCAATTTTTTATCTGTAATTCCAGCAGAGGGGTTATGTTAATCACTTGATTCTCATTGCTGGTCTACATTTACCGACTTTTTTAAGTGGAACAAATATGTCCATTTTCTGACGGAAAGATGGATGGAAGAAAACATCAGCCGGCCTTGAATATTTACAGGACTCAACACTTATAGGGACAAATATTGAAATATATTGGGTCCTCATATAGAAAGTTAAACAACAGAGCAAACAGATGGGACGTCAACTCAGGACAAAGAAAATAAAGGTTATGACAACAAGAAAACTTTATTGATCCCAGAGGAAATTGCTGACATTTTCTCTATATGCCCGAGACCTGTTTTTGCCTCCCTTTAGGTGGGTTTGAAACCAATGCCCTAACTACAGGTGGGTTTATAACGGGAATGGCAGCACGCTGAATCCCTCACATTTTGATTTGCATGATGAAGCCAGAGCTCATCTGGGATTTGAACCCAAAGCTACAATCATATCCTTACACCAACAAGCCTAACTTGACCATTTATGTAAAATATGTAATAGTAGAGGGCAGCATTTGTCTTGGATTAATTATTTACAGCTAAATTAACAAAAAATGAATCCTTGACCAAATCAAGCCTGACCTTTTGCTCACAGCCAAGATATAATTTTGGACAGAGAAGAACAATCATTTCTTGTGAGAAGAACAACTTATTGTGAAATGCTGAGGCTTGAAGGTAAAAGGGCAACCAGATGGGTGAAGGTAGTCAAAAGAAGGTAGTTAAGTGGAACAAATATGTGACAGAAAATATGACAGAAAGATGGATGTAAGAAAACATTAAGATGCCTTTAAGCCATTAAGAAGCCTGAAGGCACAGGCAAGTGGGTCAGCTGGTGGCCTAGTGGTTAGGGTGCTGCCTCCACAATCAGAAGATTGTGGTTTAAATCCCAGCACTGGTAATGGCACCACTGAGGTACTCTTGTGCAAGGTCCTATCCCCAGCTGGTTTCCTGGCTGCCCACCGGTTCACTTAGGTGAATGGGTTATATGCAGAGGAAGAATTTCACATTGTTCACTAGGTGCTGTGTGTTCACTACAAATTGACACTTTACACTAGCATATTTTAAAGAAACACTATCCATATGGTCACCCAGAGTCAACACTGAGTTTAAAAGATAAAATGGGAGATGGCACACACCAGCGTGTAAGACACTCGACCTCATGAAAAGCTGCTGTTTCTTTAACTAGTCAAAGTGAAGACCTTGCTTAGTCACACCCGTGCACCGCTCACTGAGAAACCCGCCCACTGCACCCTGATTGGCTGCTGCCCTCTTCAGGCCGCTCCGTAGACTTGCGTTAGTATTTTTTTCTCACCTGTGTTCCGACAAAGCCCCGCCCTAGTTTGCTGATATTGGCTAGTTACTCCGGGTAGAATGAACTACTAGCCATTTAGAATCCAGGAGTGGAACATTGCTAGCCTATCATTAATCAGAAGGGCGTTTCCTGACGGAACTCGGGTGTGAAAAAACACTATCTCCACTCGACGCAGTGATACTTTCGCATCTACGGGCGGGGCTCCCGGTCCAGAAACTGAATTACCGGCAGCAGGCAGAAACTTAGCCGAGCTCTTCTATCGTCCATGGGAATGTACTGGACACTGCGTGGGAAAATCGGACCCAGTCAGCTCTTTTCGACGATGCCTTAACGCTGCCATGTACACTCGACCACCTTCATTCTGAAGGCGCCTTTTCATATTCGCACACTTATTTGGTTCCTGGAGTGTATAGATAGATATATGTGTGTATTTCCCTCGTCTCGTACGATGAAGTGACAGCATAACCTCGACTATCTGTGATCTGAAGAATATCCTTTCTGCCACTTGAAGGGTTCGACTCGAGGAAGGGTGAGTTTTATTTCATTAACTTTAAGCTTTAATGAACATCTTGGGCGTTGAGGTGAGCAGGCGTTTTTATTGTATAGTAAATAAGGAGAGAACATTCCTGAATGTGCCGAGGTTGGTGAGTTTATATTGAATTATTAATGGTGCTGCAGATCCGAGTTTGCTGGTTTTTTTCACTGTACGCCACGGGATGTCTTAAAAACAAGGCCACGGTGTGGGCTTCACTGCCACTTTTGTATTTATTTCCAAGTAGGTTATTGTTCCACATGTGTTCACCGCTCAAGGACCCTAGAGGAGCTGCATTAGCTGCTGCACGTCCAGTGTGAACCACCTGTCAATCAGATTTTGTCTCCCACCGCTTGTCAGTCAAAATTAAATGCCCCAGTCGGTGAGGAGGTCTCTCGGTCTGTACGGCACGTCCCCACCAAGACTGGGGGGGTGGGGGGTATATTTCATTTTTCTCGATCACGACACGCGTCTCCTTTCTCGTGTCGTGATCGCATCGCAGCTGAATTAAAAACCTTGTGGGTATGTCTAACGTATTTTTTGGGCTACGCATGCTGTCACGTATGCTTGTGATCTTTTTTCGTTTGATTTCACCCAAGCCCCCTCCCATAACAGTGTAACATTTACAGGACGTACGTTCATGACGTACAGGACGTACAGGACGGGACGATTTCATGATCCTGTAACCTCGTTTACACGTTCTCGTCTCAAGTTCATTGACCACCTTTGCCTCTATCGTCGTAGCATCTTGTGTACTTGTTTCTTTGGTGTAATAATAATAATAATAATAATAATAATAATAATAATAATAATAACAATAATAATAACCATAATAATAATAATAATAATAATAAACCATAATAATAAACTACTTAGGCACTGGAAGCAGACTAGACTGGCCGTGGAACAGAAGCCGAGGTGTTTACAGTATATTAGGGAACATGGTCCTGTTTTAGTCGGCTGGTGTGAAGTTGTGCCGTTTTTAGATAGTGGATGTGGAGAGTCCTCAGAGCCTCCGAAACATTATCTCATCCACGAGGATCAACACTCATGGGTGATGTAATAACCCTGATAAAGCGAAAGGGGGGTGATCAGAAGGTCCAACCAGGCCTGCAGGTCAGCCCGTAGCCCTGAGTGGGTGCAGGGAGGACATGAGGGCTTTGGCTATGGGATGCTAACATGGCTGTCAAATCACTGAGCTTGGTCCAGTATAGACTGCATAGCTTTCTTTTTTTTCCTCCACATTAGAGACCTTTTCAGTCAGGCCTATATTATCACATATTATAATAATCCGTAATCCCATATGACCAAATGAAGTAAAGTGGCCCCTTATAGTCATGTGTGAACACACCACAGCACACATTGAGACCAATGTGAAATTCTTTCTCTGCATTTAACCCATTCACCAAGTGAAGCAGTGAGCTGCCAGCGATGCAGTACCTGGGGCGCAGTGTGTGGGGATGGTGCCTTGCTCAAGGGTACCTCAGTATTGCCCCTAGCAGTCCCAGGATTCAGACCCATGACCTTCTGATTGCAGGGGCAACTGCCTAACCACTAGGCCACAGATCTTCCCTAATACACCATTCCTGTATTACACCCTATAATACCATATTAACAAAAATGAAACTGCGGTCTGATGGTCTGACATTGAGGCGGGCAAGTGGACTAGTCCAGTGCTAGCTGTTGCAGGAAGGAGAAAGAAAACAAAGTAGTCAGGCCTTAGTGAGTCATGGGACAGTATTTGTCTCTGTGTCTGACCAAAGGTGGATCACTTTCATTTTCACACACGTGGATTTGTTTTCTGGTGCCCCTCCCCCCATGAAATCCACATTTTTAAGTATTTCAGTCTAACTTCTGTCTAAGTGTTTTAGTCTAACTAGCTAAAATTAGCCCCAGTAGGCTACTAGGATCTGGTTTTACACACAGTCCAACTGTAGCCACGAACATGAGCTGGACCTGAATCCAGTTCACATGTGATCTGTTGTTCTGCAGCTGCTATAAATGGGCATGCAGTGTGACACAGTGAAGCTGAATGTGGTAGAATTAAAGAAGATACTTGATTTCATTTTCATGTTGACAGTCAACACAGTGGGAGATACTGGGGATCAGGTAGCAATGCAGTAACCAGCAGCATTCATTCATTATTAGTAATGCTTAGTGGGATAGTTTTAGTTCCTGTTCACCTCTAATTGGACAAGAACGCCTCCACATATCCACTTCGAAACAAATAACACACACAATGTTGTAATTATCCACACGTTACAAAATCGTCCCATTCTTTTCTGAGCTTGTGGTTCCTGCACAGATGCTTTCTTCGCTGAATCTTCTCCCAGTGGTACAAACCTTCCTTGGCTGTAGCCTGATAAGTTCCGTGTGTGTGCACAACATGGGCTGCTTAAGCTTACCAGGCTGCCCTCGCTTATCATATGAGGGCATCTAGCACAAAGGAGCCCCAGTGAGCCATTTCAGTTCACCTCTGGAGCTCCTGCTATAAGGCAAGCCAACATCTAGAGCAAATTCTAGACCACTTTAATCCAAGAAAACATGCTTATTTCATCACCAATCAAAACTGCTTGATCTCGCAAGATATAAAATAGAACCTGGAAGTCCGCTGATTTTGACATGGCGCTATCACCTTTGGTAAAACATGTAAGCTAACCTGTTTGACAGCTTTAAAAACAAAAGGTTACTGTTCTCTAGAGTAGATAAAAAAGGTCAGTTCTTTGTTAAAACCTTTACAGGTTGGAAATGTAAAACCATGCACAAGTGTTTAAGGCTCTTCCCAAAGATTGACATATCGGTTTTTATTTAATGACACGATAGCCTTCAGTTCAGAAAAGGCTGAGAAGGTCAGAAAGGTTTCCCAAGAAAGATCAGCTGCTCTCAGCCCAGGCTCATAGAACCTGTTTCCCTTTTTGCGCAAGAGTGCTGTCTTTGGGGTTTTCAGTGAGGTTTTCCCTGTTTTGCAGTGTGTGATTCCCAGTGTGTATTTGACTTGGCAACAGTAACACACTAACACAATGACATAGTATGCCTGTAAGTGACTTGTAAGCATTTTCCAAGTCAATAGTAAAATGCCTGTGTTGGGTGGGAAGCAGCCATGGTCAGATAATTCCACTGTGTGTGTGCCTATGTGGATCATGTCACGCTCTCATAGTAGCCCTACTGTGTGTCTAGCCAGTTTCAGCTGACTGGAGTTAGATTGCGTTCCACCGCACCCAAAACATTTCTGATGTGGTGTTCTGCAAGATTTCTGTGCTGTGTTGTTGTTTCACTTGAGTGCTTATAGCAAAAATGGTTATAAATATGTAGTACAAAAAATGTGTAGAATTATTTTAAGAATGTCTGCTGTAAAAGAAAACATTTGTAGCAGATATTCCTTCTTTGTACACGTGCATTTTTACTTTCAGATGGTTCTTTATGAGTATATAGGAAAAATGCCTCTACAAAAGGTCAGTTTTCTAGGGTATACCCCTGCTTTTCAATGACACAGCCCTCCTAAAGATCCTCCCTAATGTTAGCAACATGACTCCAGCTTTTTGAAACCTAGTTTACATTAAATACATCAATAGAAATTATGTAAAATAGTTTGGAATGTGGTCTTGTTTTATTAAAGGTATAAAAAGTTATAAAGTTATGGTGGTGACAATATAGGTTACACAGATCAACGTTCAGTAAGGAAGACCTAACAATATGTCCAGTTCCTCATTCTTCTCCGCACGAAAGTATTTATTGTATTGAGTAAGGTTGTTTTTCCCTAGCTGGTTTGTGCTCAATTAAAGTGCAGAGGATGAAAATAAACTTTGAGTCGTGCTGTGAGTTTGCGTAAAAAGCCCAGTGGCAGCGCTGGTGGTGCGGTTATGTATGCTGCCTGACAGTGGGCTGGGTGTAATTTGGAGGCTGGTGGGAATGTTGTGGGTGTTCCCACAGGAAGGCTCCCAATGCTTTGATCATCGGTGTCTCACACAGGGTGTGTAAGCCATCTGATGAGCTGGTGCTCTAATGGATGGTGTAGGAAACTGGTGCATGTCTTTAACTTTACACCCCCATAGTCTTGTGATATGTTTTGAACGGAAGGGCCCTGAATGTGCAATCTTTTCCAAATTCATCACCAGCTTTACCTTCAATGATTAGTACTTAGTGACCTGAATAAATATAGTAGTTCTAGTTTGTAACAAGTTGAAAACATAATTTTTTATTACTTCTCCTGTACTGTTACCTTGAAGGTATAATGTTTTGTTATAACAGCGATGAGATCTTGGTTCATGAAGGAGTTTCTGTGAACCGTGGAAGCGAATGTTTCAATGTAATGTAATTTTGTTGTCATTTAAAACAACATTGAAAAAGATAAAACTTTATTATAGCACTAGTGATGCTATAGTACAAAAGGTTCCTAAATGGTTCTCGTCTTAGACATATGGCTCTAGGAAAAATCAAGGTAAAGTTTTTTTTTTAATTTCCATCAAGTTTACTAAACTCCAAAGAAGCTTCTTAATGTACTCACCACCGTGAAATGGATTGTGTTTCATCTAAAAGCCATCACACCATGTGGTGTGTCTTTCTTTTTGAGGGTGTTTGTATTGAAAACATGATTGGTTCAAACAGTGTCTTTAAATGCCCTCTAAGTACTGTAAAGGCCTTTTAACAATTCCCACATCTTCCTTTGTTTTGAAAAAGCCCACTCAGAATTGAGCCAAGAGCATGAGAAACAACGAAGCATCGCATTCCTGCTTTAGTGCAGTAGGGATGAACGTGCAGTTTTAAATAGGACGACCAGCTCCTCCATCTCTATCTTTAGAACACAGCGTAGCATCAGTCTGAAGTGGCTCTCCTCTCAGACTTGAACATGAGATGGAGAGTGTCTTTGAGCAGAGCTGTGCAATCTTCTTGGAGAGTTCTTGGCTTCTTCTACAGTCTGAAGGCCCTTTCCTGAAAATGAGGGTGTGTTGAGGACTGTGCTGAGACTTGGCCTTCAGTGGCCTTTTGGGAGTAGGTTGGGTCGGCCATGACTAATAATAATATCAGCCAAATGAGATTCTTGCAAGAGCGAATGCAGCACACGGTTCACATTCACCCCCATGCTTTGTTCTCGGAAATGGTCTTTCAGATCAGATGGTCATAGGTGAGTCATGTGGTGGTTGTTTCATTTGGGATTATGCAATGAATCAGATGTTCTGATTCATGGTGGACGTTTTTGGGTGTCCAAGAGATCAGAAGTGCATGCTTTTCAGAACGGCCTCTTGTGCTTGTTGGATGTTTAACCGGTGCCTCATACTGGGCTTGTTACAATTAGTGGACCCTGTCGGCCATGCAGTGCTGTGAATGCCAGAGAGTAGTGCTCATCCTGCTTCACTTTCCATTTGCTGTTCGTCTCGGCTTGGCATTGCGGCGTGCCAGGAGGGATGATGTAAACACTGTTCAAATATGCAAGAGGTGGATCACATGCTCCTTGAGCAGCAGACAGTAGCAAGTGACTTTGCAGCAAGCAAGATGATGAGTCTGGGAGAAAGTTTCTACAGGGTAAGAAGGTCTTGCGTGTTGACAGTATGTGCTGGGATTCAGATTTGAAAAAGTAATCAATTAACGTGGGCTGTCAAATGGCTGCTCTGTTGGGATGGAGCCCAGGTCCTCACTGGCATTTGTGCTGGCAGCTGCAGTCAGATGCAGAGTCACACTTCCTGGTGTTATACGCACATACATGCACATGCATGGGCAGCTAACAAAAGCACATTTATTCTGTAAGTGTTCTCTTGCAAGTGTTGAATGATAATGGAATAGGTTGATAAAAAAATCACTTTTCTTACTTACCCCAAATACCAGTCAGGACAGTGTCTGAAGTTTACTTTTTAGTTTTGCACTGGAGCTATGAAACTAGTGTAAATTCCACATATTTAAATAACGGTAGTTTAGAAACAGCATAAATCAGTTTATTTGGAACTACTAGAGAGTTTGATGTGGTTTTAGGCATGCAGTTGGCAATACCAAATGGTGCAGTATGAGCTTCCATTGTTTGTTAGCTACATTATCCTGTATAAAACTAAAGTGAACTTCGGACAACATATGATAATTTTGGAAGGACCAGTTGGGGGAAAAAATCTAATTGCAGTTTCTGTAATTTATATTCCATATAGTGAGGTCTAGGCATTTCCTCTTTGACCAATGCAATAATGTTTTGGGCTTAATGCTTGAACGCTGAACATATAATGCCTGTTTGGTTACTTGCATTGGTCAAACTCATCCACAGGCATTTCCCAAGCCATATTTTTCTAAATAAATGTCTCCAGTTAAAACCTGCTGTTGATTATGTAGGCTGTAATTGAAATAGCTGCTGTAGTGGCTCTTTCAAAGTGCAATATTCAGTATAAAAATGTTTATTCTTTTTTAGCCCTAGTCTTGGCTCATCTGCTACATTCAGGGTAAAGGAAACAATCGATTTTAATACAAGGCTTTAATAAAATCTACTAATCCTGGCAACCTCACACTCTGCTCCCCTTCACCAGCCAATAAGGAGGTTGTTAGTTAGTTAATTACTTGAATTTAGCAGGCAAGATTAATCAAAGTACAAAAATGTGCCGAGTGTGAGGCCAAACCCCTGCTTTGATATATCTTCCGGACCTGGTGTCTTTTCTGAAGTCTCTGTTTTTCTGTTAGCCAGAACAGCATGACGATATGACCTCCCCCACCCTCTGCCTCTGCAGCTCCCCAGAGCCTTTCCCTGTCTTCCTGTGACTACGTGCATGAGTTTTCCCAATGTCCCTCACATCTCTGCTTCTCTTTCTCAGTCCCGTGAACGAACATCCCACAGTTCATTTCACTTTCATAACAAACTTTCATCAAAAACACTGCAGTCGATAGCCATCTGAAGTTAAATGGCTTACACTGTATGTGCTCTGTGTCTGATGAAAATGAACAAGAGCAGGAGTGGAAGGCTCTGCCAAGTCACCCTGAACTTTTGTAATTCTGTTTTTGTAAAACAGAGATTACAGGGAGACCTGTGTGGCCATTCTGGTTTTCATCCACAAGCTGTAATGATCTGATGCTTGACTGAAGCACTCACCCATTTTGGATGAACACTTAAGACAAGTCTATTTCACTCAACTCCACATGATATAGTCTTCAAACAGAAGACTTGCAACATAGGGTCGGTTCACACAAATGTAGTTAGTCATGTTTGTTGTTGAAGTGGTTAAATATACCTGTGCTTATTGCATAAGCCTGTGGCCAACCAGAGCTGGAGGCCTCTATGAGATGTTGTCCATAAAGGTTAGAAAGCCATTGAGATAATATCAGTAACAGGCTGTTATGTGTAGATCCAGATTTGGCTCGTAGCCGCACTTAGGGTCTTTTTCTTTAAACCTTCTTGTGTGTGTGTGTGTGTGTGTGTGTGTGTGTGTGTGTGTGTGTGTGTGTGTGTGTGTGTGTGTGTGTGTG
>JBBPDE010000140.1:6324423-6338615 GCA_037974605.1 Nannopetersius ansorgii
CAATTTTGATGACACAGTATTCATTTATTTAGAATATAAATCATTTATTCAGTTTCCTGAAAAATAGCCGTTTTGGAGGTTTCCGCCCGACAGCGACGATTTTCTTTAGTAATTGATAAAATTAGGTTAGAAACGATAGAAAAGAAATTAGACGATAGACACTTTTCTATCGTCCCCACGATATATATCGTCATATCGCCCAGCACTAATAATCACAATCCCATTTCAGTTAAGTCCATTTTCACTGATGGTAATATTTCAGTGATAGTAACGGATGGTAATATATTTACCATAAAATTACCAACAGGGCTTACTTTAAATATTGCTTAAACTTGTTCAGATTATGGATTTGTAGTTTCAGAAAGATAACCCTAAGTTTTCATTAAACATATCCCAGGCAAGCAATGCAAGTAAGAGTTCAGACTGTGTATTTTTTATGTTTATTTAATTTTTTCATCAGGTTTTGTGATTCCTATTGATTGTGACCACTCTCATTATCTGCAGTGCTAAGAAAGAGCCCTGTTTTGTGTTAAAGCTGTGTTGTTCGTAGTGTAACTTAAACCAGATGCTACAGAAATGAGAGCATTGATGTCCCTGTATAACAGAATTGCTGACTTCCGACTTTGAGTGTGTGTCTGTTTGAATTGTACAGAACAAGGATAGAGGATAACAGCTCGCTTTTTTGCATTTTTTCCTTTGAGCAAAAGCAGCTGATTGCATTTTTGATAATGGAACTCCTCTTTCTGTTTCTGTCCTTCAGACTGAAAGGCATTTGAATGATTCCTCACAGCCGAGATGTAGTCTGGTGTTCACTTGCCTTCCACAGAGTGGTATGGTTTAGGCATTCATGTAGGCGGCTGCTCCTCCAATCATGTGAGGCAGTTATGAGCTCTATTAAAATGTGTGCAAAGAAGAAAGAGGAAAGGAAACCAAACGTGGAGAAGCAGAGGCAGCAGTTTCCTGTCAGTGAGGTTTCTATGACTTCGCTTGTTGTGTTCCACCGTGTCCCATGGGAGGTCAGAGAGAATGGCTTCACTAATGGTGGTCTCCCACAAAGTCTACCACATAGTACAGAGGAAAAAATGCAGCCATTTTTATTGGAAGGTGTGGTTAGATGCAGCTAAGCCACTGCCATTTAAGCTTCATTTTGCCAACAGTAAACTTTCCCCCCTCCCACAGAGCTAATGCTTATTGGTCATTTGAAGGGATCTGGGTGCTTAAATGAATGCAAACATCTGGCAGCTGTTTTTGATTTGCCCCCAACACTTCCTCTCTAATGATGAGTCAGATCAGGCTGGGCTGTTGTTCTAGGGTGCCATCTTGTGGCTAAGGTTTTGCATCACTGACAAAGCAGATGAGCCTCATGTTTATGGACATAATGAATGAAAAAGGGATTGCGAGATATTGATTCACATTGCTATTTACACATGTTCACTTTGTAGCTTTCTATGGACATCCTTTTTGGCACCTGCACACACAAGTCTATTGCATGAAAGACCTTAATTTACTTTTGTCTAATTCAAGCAATGCCATTTACCGTTTACCGTTTAGACTTCTTAGTTGATATAAATGTGATACAGCATGCAGATCTGCAAAGGAGCAAATAAAATAAAGCAATGTTTTCACATGCTCTCTCTCTCTCTCTTTCTCTCTGTCTGTAGCTGGCAGGTGTGTGGAGAAGCAGGCAGCATGGCTGAACCCAGGCGAGACAGCACCAGCAGCCTGCAGAGGAAGAAGCCCCCATGGCTCAAACTCACCATTCCGACAGCTCAGGCATCGTTTGACGAACCCCCCACATTCATCCAGGTACAATAACCCGTCCTCTTCTTTCTCCCTCTCTTTATCTCTCTTTCTCACACCCCAGTTCAGTCACACTTCACAATTCAAAACAAAGTTGCCAAATAAATGCAGAACATCCATATTATTTCTTTATTGCTCCCTCTCTCTCTTTGTCTTTCTCATCATACATCATTTTTTTACTTTAATTTTACCTTTTTTTTTCTCCTTCATCTCATGCCTTGACACCCTCCACATATAATTCAGTCACACTTTACTGATGTGAATGTGCCAGGTTACGTTATTCCTAAAGCAGTGAAGAAAAACAGTAATAGTATCCTTGCTATATTCAATCTCTGTATTTCTCTCTCTGTTTTCATCCCTGCAACAGCCTGTAAAGAGGCAGGGGTTTCTCCGCAGTGTCAGCATGCCCGTCGAAACCTTGCATCTCGCCTCCCCGCCACGTGACCTTTTTGACCCCCGGCGAGCTCCACTACAGCGCCAGGCATCCATCACGCAAACCATCAAGAGGTAGGAGGAGCCTTCTGCTGAATCACTGAGCTGCTCAAAGAGGAAGCCGTCTATGGCTCATTTCCTTTGTGACATTCTGTCACAAGGCCTTTCAGGGCTCAGCAAAACATTGCCAAATTAAAACAATTTATCTTACTCTAGTTATTCCCACTCCTGCTCCAGGAGAATCTCTGTACTTTTGATTGCAACTCAGGACCCATTATTAAATGCAATTTTCATAGGTTACTTATATTAATAAAAATGAATCTAAGTACCTAGAAACTAGGACAAAATTGTGCTAATAAGCTTGCAGTCACTATTTTTTTTTGCTGCTTACATGCCATGCCTTGTGCTTACATGCCATGCCTAATTACCATGTTATTGGGTTTTAGAGCATGACTGTTTAAATTACAAATTGTTGTTTTGTAATGGGGATGTGCAAGTGGGAGCCCATCATGGAGGAGATCAGATTCCTGCTGTTTTGGCTCCATTCTTTTTTAACTTGGAGAGCGGATGGCCTCGTACTAGATAAACAAAAGCCCCAACAAGTGGTTCTGAGTGTCTCCATGTTTTGTGATTTATGATGTTTTTCTGTGAGTGTAATTATGAGTGCATAAATATTTGTGCATATGCGTGTGATTCAGGTACATTTGAGAGTATGTTTTTCTTGTATTCACTGGTGTTTAATGCACGTTTGCTGCCCCAGTGTTTCAGCTCATATGGTCTTCATTACATTTGCTTTGTGTGATTATTTGTGTTCCGTAATCAGAGGGTCCTCACACTGGATTCATTAACCCTCCCTGGCCAATTACTCTGGCTTTGCTAATCTCACTGTATGGCTCTATTGCTGTTTTCCAACTGTTTTCTCACACTTCTTTTCCTCTTCTTTTTTGTCTCTTCCTCTCCTACTTGTCCTTGCTTCCTCTTCCATCTCTTTCAACCCCAACCTGCGTCTGCTCCCCATCTGCAGCAGCAGGAGGGTCCACTTTGAACGGATTAACACGGTGCCCATTAAGGGTCACCGTGCTGGGCGCCGTAGTTTCAGAAGGCACCACCAGTCCCTCTCCAGAACCCTGATCAGGTACACCCACCAACCACAGACTAGGGAGCGGCGTGGTTACTTGAATATGATACAACAAAGAAAGACGACAGATTTGCACAGCTCCAATGTATACGTGCGCAAAATATCACTTTTTAGGTCGAAAGTATATTAAACCACATAAACCCAGGGGTAGCACCACCCCTCCTAAAATGGTAGGGCAAAATTTATTGGTTAATGAATTAATTTAAAATATGCTGCCGGACTGGCACTAACTGACTTTCAGCACTTCATGTAGCTTCTGCTGTAGTTATAACATAATTTTCATAAGCAGTTTAGGAGGTTATCTTCCCTGGGCTCTTTGAAGAGACATTAAAATTTATTATGAGCTAAACATTTGCTGGGTTACTGAGCTCTTGCAGTCCTGTTACTCATTATAAAATTGCAGTTCTAGTTCCATTTTTGGGAATATCACATTGCTTAGCTGTAGGCGATGAGATTGACTCTTTGCCTGTTTCTGGCTTTAGGAAAGTGGTCCATGTGGTTTGGGAGAGTAGAGGTTTTGGTGTGGTATCACCCTAGTACTTGTGGTAGTGGGTAAAATGCTTGCCTTCATTGTTTTGACAGCCATGCATACATGTAACCAAAATATATTCATTAAATCAAATATATTCAAGTATCAAAATTGCTACCCTGCCCTGCCAACTCACATATGTGAGGCTAGAAATACCCCTTTATCTTAGACATCCTGGTATATATAGTGTACTGTATTATGGGTGTTCCACAATATTCCGTGCACTCTTAAGGCCTCTTAGTGTCAAATAATATGTTTTCAGCCATTTTTTAACACAGTATGACCTAAATATACACCAATAACAAAACCCCTGGTCAACTGCTTTGTGTATTAAGGTGCTCATCATCTTTCCCAGCCTTTATATTTTAGATATTTTTCTAAACACAGACTCTTTTGTGCTCTGCCACAAGCAAGATCTGCTGCCATCTTGATTCACATTTGCTTGGACTGCATCTATGAAAGCAGAGCTCTGTTTGATCAACCTGATTTTTGACTCATCTGTACAGTACAGAACATTGGGTTGGAGTGCAGTGTTACAGCCTGTCATGTGAGAATGACAATATATGTGTTAGTCTGAGACTGAATAGATGTTTTATGTGTTTTGATAGAAATGGAAATATATGTAAATATGCTGTTTTATATGTAGTGCTACTGGTTGTCTAGTGAAGGCAGTAGTGACCAAATGACCATTTTGGTTTTAATAGTTCCCTACAGTAATGACTCTGTACAGACATTTCACTGCAGTCTTCCCTGAAGAGGTCACATTGTAGTAATGTGAGGATGGCTTTCTTTAACATGCCTGAATGAAGCACAGAGAGTACTATATGAAGCTAATTTCACATAAACTATGTTTCTATGAAGGGTAGTTAACATGCCTGATATAATTCCAGTCCCCAGGCTTTTGTTAGTTACTTATTATGGGCTTGTTGTTGTAATTGCCGTAGGCGGGCTCACTTGGGCTGCTTCAGCCGAATCAGAGGCACTGGTATAACTCACACTTGACATCCCTCATTGTTGCCATTCTTTTGGACTGAATTAGATGAATTAGCAGGGGCGCATGCCTCTGCTCAAGATTGCTAGATCAGAATATGCATTCTTCACGATGCTCTCTTATGTCTTGCTAGATTTGCCTCATTTGTTTTTTTTACCTCATGCCCCTGCCAGCTGGCTTTGTTTTTTTCAGAGCTTTTGCGTCCCAGTTTTCATGTTTGCAATGTAGAATGGGCTGTATCAGAGAGAGAAAGATAAGCAGTGTGGATGTTCTGCAAGACTGCAGGTGTTTTACAGAAAGCAAGGCTATTTGTAGAAGCTCATATTGAATCTGTCAGACAGCAAATATTACAGCCACACTCGTGCACATATCATAGGCCTCGTTGTGGCATAATCTTATTTTTGTGACATAACTCTGAATGAAGCAGTTAATCAGTGGCCTCGCTGCAATCCTCTCTCCCCTGGAAGCAGAACACACAACCAGGATCCATTTATTCCATCTGGATCTATGTGTGTTCTGTTATATCGCAATTCTTCAGAGGCTCTTGATGCAGTGTAAAATTTCTTCTGAGCACATTAAGTGAGCTGAGTGTCTGTGCACTTGAAAATGGTAATCTAATTGGAGACTGTGAGAGCTTCAGCATAATCAGATCTCAGACCGAGATGTGCATGGTTTATTATCAGCAAGGGAGAAAGAGTTAAGAAGAGATCAGATGTTTGCTTTTGTTTTTGGTAGTGGCTTAGAGCCAAGCGGCACAAGTGAGGGGTGTGGCAATAGACTCTTCTCTGTGTGTGTGTGTGTTTGTGTGTGTGTGTGTGTGTGTGTGTGTGTGTGTGTGTGTGTGTGTGTGTGTGTATGGAACTTTCAACCTGTGTCCAGAGGCATGTCTGGGCAAGTCCCAATTTCCTTCATAGCACCAGATGATCTTCTTTTCAGTTCTTTTTCTTTTTTCTTGGAATACGCTTTATTAGTTCACTGAATTTTCCAGACTCTCTGTTATCGCTGTGCATGCATGGAAAGAACTCCTCCTTCCTTCCACCTCTCCTGTGTGTTCACTTGCTGTAGCAGAAAGCCACATGCTGTGGATTAAACTGACCAACACAAACCAGACCTGTGGAGCACAATGGGATGAGGGAGAATGGATGTAGTCTCTGGCATTGCTGGGATCAGTGAACTGAGCCTGAGCTGACTGTCTTGCTTGCTGCCAGGGGCACAGCGGACTGGTTTGGGGTCAGTAAGGATGGTGATGCCACGCAAAAGTGGCAGAGGAAGAGCCTGCGCCACTGCAGTCTGCGCTATGGGAAGCTGAAGCCACAGGTGATCCGGGAGATGGAGCTGCCCAGCCAGGATAACATCTCCCTGACCAGCACAGAGACACCGCCTCCTCTATATGTACCCTCATCTCAACATGGAATACCGAAGGTACAACTTCAGCTTGGGGATTATGTTTGTATAATACCAATCAACAATTTCTCCATTTTTGTTATATTCAACATTATAGAAACCAAAGCTACTAAGTAACACATGGAACCATGAAAAATAAAACTTTACATTGTTCAAAAGATAATGTAGATTCTTGACATGATGCTGAAATGATTTCACATATGATGAGCACATCTTGACCACTAAAAGCTACTTTGGACATAATTGGTTTAAATGTTATGGTGACACTGTGTCTAAATCCGGTCAGATTGTGGATCCACTGGCACGTGGCCGAGCTTTCCGCATGGTGGAGGAAGTGGACGGCTTCAGCGTTCCCCACACACCTATTACACCCGGTGCTGCCTCCCTGTGCTCCTTTACCAGCTCCCGATCCGGCCTCAACAGGATACCGCGGCGACGCAAGCGTGAGTCCGTGGCCAAAATGAGCTTCAGGGCAGCGGCCGCTCTGGTTAAGGTGAGCTCAAAACTCAAAAAGCTAATGGTTTATTATTCAGTCATTAGTATTAAGACCAGCCCCAGTACATGACACTTTACAATTGTACCCAGCTTCAGTCCTGCAAGCCAATAGGAGATAAAAATAGAAAGTTAAAGATACAGTTTAACATGAAAAAAGCATAATCAAATAGTCATCCATCCATAAAAAGCAACAGTAACACACAGCAACAAAACACCTGCCTGTTTAAATGTGTATTTTGAAACGTTTCTTCATTAATTTTGACTCATACATGTAACATATTACACTAAAGCCAAGGCATCTCTTTATGAAATAGCATTATGAAGTAACATTTCACTCGTCTTCTCAAACCTTTGAGATTTAAGGTATCTGATTTTCAACATGCAATGCTGAAACATGAGCACTTAACGGTTGTCCCTGTGTGTTCCTACTTACAGTGCTTGAGGAGCAGATTTTAGTGAAGGGGCAGGTTTAGTGGTGGCCTAAGCAATGACTGACATATTCCTCTATCGTTCTGCGCTTACCTTATAGGGGAGAATAATCTGGTCCATTTTGCCACTCCTTCTCAAATGCTGCTCTAAGCAAATGCCCACTTCGCCTATATTAATGCCCAATGCCCTGGTTAAGATGTATCATTATCATTCATGAGTTACTACATATGTGGTGAAGAATTGAAGTGAGGGCAATTGAAAGGCAATGCATAATGCAAGGCATGAAGTGTGGGTTACTAAGAGCACCATTATGCAAGTGCAGCTTTTGATTTGCCAGTGGGAAATCAATTCCTGAGTCAGAGACATGAGCCAGAGTCAAACGTGCAAAATCAAAATAACCCCTGACTATGGACAGTGGAGTGTCAACAGGCAAATATTCCCCAAGGCTCTCAACAGATAAAACAACAGAGCCTGATCAATTCTAAGGTCAGACAGAATTGTGACCTTCCAGCGTGCTCCCACACACTGTAGAGCCATCTAAGTTAATTGTGTTCCATAAGGACACATGAAACATTCAGTTTGCTTTTCAATGGAGCACTCTTATTTTTTTGTGAACAGTCCATTGTAATATTGGAACTAAATGAGGCAGCTCTGATTCCTTTTTCCAAATAATATCCTGAAAAATGAATGCTTGTGACCTGAGAGTTGCCATACGGCTGTAGGATTCCTTTTTAAAGGTGTTAGCAGATGTTAAAGGGTCAGATTCGTTTTATTATTCAAATATTACCAATGGTGGGTTTTTGTGTTGTATAAGTAACAGTAGCTGCATGTTCGGATCAGTTAGTGAGATAAAACTAGTGCTAACATGTACAACACTGTATTGATCCAATGAAGTACTGACTTAGCCAAAGTCTTTCATGGTAACTACAAGCATTAATTTATTCTAACATCTAGGACTTATTGTACAATCTTAGGTGGCTAATACTTTTGCACAGCTCTGTATATGAAGTCCTGGAAGATATTTATAAATATACATCAAAACTCAAAACTTCAGGGCACACCTAAAAGAGTAAACTTCAAACACTGAAATTTTTTTTACTGATTGACTTTTGTTTATATTTGCCAATAGCAACACTTTCTTACACTACAGTATTGTAGTATGTCAACCATATTCTTACTGAACTGCAAAACTTACCTGTGTGAAACTGGTTTTGCAGGGGCGCTCCATAAGAGAGAGTACCCTGCGGAGGACCCACAGACGCAGCTTCACCCCAGCCAGCTTTATCGAGGAGGACGTTGTGGACTTCCCTGATGAGCTGGACACATCCTTCTTCGCCAGAGTGAGTAAATGTGGGAACTGTTCTCAATGCACTGCCAATGTAGATCAGTCTAATCTGTATATCTAATCTGTGTTTTTGTGCTCAGGATGTGCTAATGCAGGAGGAGATGTCAACGTTCCATGACGAGGTGTTTGAGTCTCCATCTGATTCTACCACCAAAGATGTGGATAGCAAACAGCTAGATGAGTCAGACTTGACAGGGAGTGCACTGGACAAGAGCGAACTAGAAAGGAGTCATCTGATGCTGTGAGTCTCACACTCATTCAGTGCCTTTAGGACAATGTGAACTGAACAAGCACAATACTTTCTCATTCATATGAATTAATAAGAAAGCATGCCATGTCCTGGTAGCCTAGTGGTTAGGGCGCTTGCCCTGCGATCAGAAAGTTGTGGGTTTGATTCCCAAGACTGCTAGGCACCTCTGAGGTACCCTGAGTAAGGTACCATCCCCACACTCTGCTCCCCGGGCACCATGTTCCTGGCTGCCCCCTGCTTCACTTGGGCTGCGTCCGAAATCACATACTGCATACTACATTTTAAATCAGTACGTACTGCTCTACCGTTATGATAGTACGTACTATATAGTATGAATGGAATTCGGACATACTACATCAGCTGTGTTGATGTTGTCACGTGTCGTGTGTCGTCACAGCAGCGCGTTATTTTTTTACCTTTATACAGGGCATTTTCTCACAAGTGTAATTTAACCACAATGAACGTGTAATTTAACGTTTTCTTTAAGGTACTTACACTTGAAAAGAGACGCGTCTCCGTCTTCCGCCATTTTTTGAATCTGCCGTCGTGTCTCCCGCTGCCTTATGGGATAGTGCAGCGTCCATTGGATGCATACTACAGAATTCAGCCGGAAGTAGTAGGTCATCCGGGAACTTCTCGCTACTGTTTTTCCCATACTAAGAATTCGGACATAATACTCGCCTCGCATACTGCTTTTCGCATACTACATAGTATGCAAGTATGCAATTTCGGACGCAGGGTTGGTGAATGGGTTAAACACAGAGGTGAAATTTCACTGTGTACTGTGATGTGTTCACATATGACAGAATGGTCACTTTCAAAGTCCCGGTCCTTTTGGGGGTGTGGCGCAGGGTGCACGCGAGAAAAGTCTCGGTCATTGTCCGTAGGAAAGGTGGTTTGCGCAGGTGCAGAGTCTTGGCCGTTGTCCAGGAAACAAAAAGTGGGCGGACAAAACAAATGATATTGATGAGGGGGGCATGTCCCCCCCGCTATAATGGTTCTGGCACCCATGCAATCACACATATGGGTTCTGACACTCTGTAATCTATAAAATGGACAAAAGCTCTTTGACCTTTACTTTAAAGGGCAAGTCTTTAAAGTTCTGATGAATGTATCTGCATGCTGTGATAGGCCACTAGAGAGAGGCTGGAGAAAGGCCAAGGAGGGAACACCTGCACCACCCAAGGTTCGGCTGAAGCAGGAAGTGGTCAGTGTGAATGGTCAGCGGAGAGGGCAGAGGATCGCTGTGCCAGTGAAGAAGCTCTTTGCACGAGAGAAAAGGCCCTACGGTCTCGGCATGGTGGGGAAACTGACCAATCGGACATATCGCAAACGCATCGACAGCTATGTGAAACGGCAGATAGAAGACATGGATGATCATCGGTATGTGTTTCTAATTCGATTATAACTAAAATGATCTGTGACTTATAGTAGGCTCTTATGTGTTTATGTAAAATGTGGGTAGTTTGCATGCTCTTCTGCTAGCTTTCTCAAAGTTTCTATAAAGATTTCTGATGTAAACACGAAATAGATATGACTCATTGAAAATCTATTTATGCATCCCTTTACTTCTTCCATACAGGCCTTTCTTTACCTACTGGATCACATTTGTTCACCTCCTCATCACTATTCTGGCTGTGTGTATTTACGGTATAGCACCAGTGGGCTTCTCCCAGCATGAGACTGTTGATTCTGTGAGTTCAGTTCTGTTCTCAAACTTTCTGAATTTCTGCATTTCTTCGCCCTTTTGTGACAGTCTGGTGTTTTGTTTGTTAAGGTTCTAAGAAACAAAGGTGTCTATGAGAATGTCAAGTTTGTGCAGCAAGAGAACTTTTGGATTGGTCCAAGTTCGGTACGTTAACATTTATCATAGTCAAATGTTAATCATTAATTATGTTTAAAAAATCATTCTAAACACTATATAGAGTAGTCTTTAATAAGTTTGATAACAATTTAATGCTGATATAATATATGTCATTATATAATCATTTTGTTTTCACTTTTTGTCCAAAATTCATCACGTTTTAATTTCCACATCAACAGGAGGCATTGATCCACCTTGGAGCCAAATTCTCACCCTGTATGCGACGGGACCAGGAGGTTCATGATCTGATCCGAAAGAAACGCGAGACAGAGCGAAACTCGGCCTGCTGTGTGCGCAATGACCGCTCAGGCTGCCTGCAGACGTCTGAGGAGGAGTGCTCTGTGAGTAGTGGATCCTTTCAACATTAACATATGCTTGCGGATCTGGGCTGGGCCTCTGTCTGCCTCAGTGCCTAGTAGCCAGTGTGTATAATAATTATATTTTAAATTTCCTCTGTCATTGTTCGTGATCCATTTTAGCTTAGCTCAGCTTCTGTCACAAGAACAGAACTAGTGGGTCAGCTTGGATTCCATGGTCTTTGTTACTCTTGAGCACCACCCTATGGTGCACTACAGGCACCTATCAAAGACTCCTAATAAGATGTAAGTGCTACCGTTCTAGTCTGTAGAAGCCTTGGGGCAACAAGAACTCATTGTGCACCAAGTCTTAAGAGCTAATGGAGTCAGACTCAAAACAAACCTGTCACAGAAGCACAAATCACAATGGCGATATAAAGCCTGCCAATAATGACACAAAATACCTCTTTAGGAAAACTTCACACATTTTTAAATGAACAGACAAAATGTCAGAATTTAGAGGCACTAATTATCTGATAAATTATCATTATCATTATTGTTAAAAACAGGAATGTGTGTGAAGCCAAGCAACCTATTATAGTAAGGTAGTAGCAATATTTAAGATCTAACAGCAATAGTTAAAGCTGTCTATGTGCATCCTATGTTTTCTGATTTCTAAATCAAGATTAGACAGTTCTTCTAGGTTAGGAAGCCATATGCTTTTAATTAAAATATATTTTGTTCGCAATTAAGTTGCTTGTTTTCCCTTGTGTTCCTGTGCCTCAAAATGTCTGTGCGTGGGCCTGACTTTAGAGAACTTTAAGAAATTAGTATAGAATAGAATAGAATATGATAGAATAGGATAGAATAGACAATAATTTTGCAATACAGCTTGCAAAAGGTTAATGGGGTTACCTCAACAACACAGAGCACTCTGGCTGAGTGGGTGAAGTGGCCGCAGCACCCCAGTACCCCCATGCTGGACAGCAAGCACCGTCAGTACGGCTCTGTCTGTCATCAGGACCCCAGGTGAGATAAACATCTGTCCAAGCCAATGTTTGCGATGTTAAACCGTAATTTTATAGTTTTACATGATGTAAAATATGTGTACTTGGCTTTGTGCAGGACGTGTCTCGAGCCAGCCTCTGTAGCACCTCATGAATGGCCCGATGATATCACCAAGTGGCCAGTAAGTCCTGTAGTAAAAAAAGTTTTTGTCCACTTGGGTTGTATTAAAAAATAATTGGGTTCTAATTATGTGGTGTTTCTTGTAGATCTGCACCAGATATGACACAGGAAACCACACCAACCTGCCTCATATCGATTGCACAATTACTGGCCGGCCCTGCTGTATCGGAACCAAAGGGAGGTGAGAGCGATCACACATAGACACACCTACATAAATGCAAACATATACAAGAACAGTGCAGTTGGCAGTAATGTGATGTACAGTAATCCCCCAGTTTTACACAGACCAGGAGTCGCGGATTCAGTCACCTTTTTACTCGGCAATCCCCACAATAACGCGGAAACTGCAAAGGTCCGGACCTTTTTTTTTTTTTTTTAGAACTGAACTGTATTACCACCACCAGCCCAGCGGTGGTGGTAACCACCATAAAAAGAAGAAGAAGCCTGCTCTGTGTCTTGTCCTCCGAAAAGCAGGGGATTACTGTATATTAAAGTATAAATCTGAAAGTAACCTTGGTCTTAATACACTCACTTTGCTGTTCATCCTTTACAGGTGTGAGATCACTTCAAGAGAGTACTGTGACTTCATGAAAGGTTATTTCCATGAAGAGGCCACACTGTGTTCCCAAGTAAGACAACTGTCCCATGCTGTATGGTAGTACTAAGTAGACATCCCACACAGGGAAGAGGTATGGATGGGCATCAGCCTAAAATGCGGTAGATGTTTGTGGAGAAAAAAAACAACGAATGCTTTCATGAACCTAACCTGAAATAACACACTCGCAAAGTGTGTTGTCCTGTGGTTAGCTGTGTATTGTTTGAGCATGGTGGTCAACCTGATGCACTGCAGTTGTGTCTACAATGAGTATTACAGTATTTATTAAAAGTATAAAAATATCATTTATAATGTCATATTTCATGTCATTAAGTGATAAATGTGTTGTTAAATTATTTCAGGTTTTTTATAAAAATGGCAAAAGTGTACATTTGTGACAGGGCAACCCAAAGCATAGAGATTTCAGTCTAGCTCAAGGGTAAGTCTAGTCTTACATTAAGCTCAACCTTTGACTATAATGCAATGTCAATGCTTTTTCACCATTTAGTCCAGGTTTAGCATTGATCTGGGGAAGCCCTAAATAACATTAAAGAAAATCCAAATACACTTGAGCTGGTTTAGAAACATACTGCATTTGTATATACAGTACTTTTATTCTTTCTTAATTTAATTGTTCTTTTAAGTAAAAAAAAACTTCCTGCTGTGGATAAAGTGTGCTGTGTTTATAGAACCACAGAAAATGTGAATCATCACTTGTGAAAAACAAGTGCCTGTCTTGTGTACATAGATAAATTAGTACTGGTTAACAGTACAATTAAATACCTCTTACATAAATAGCTCTTGCACTGTCATTTTGAGATTAATCCAAACTATTTATGTTTAACCCTCACCATTTTAAGAATCATGTTGTAACAATAGGGCTATATGGCAAACAAAGAAAACAAATAAATTACAGCCTGGGCTGTGCTTACACCCAGACACTTCACCCTCCTGCTGCCCTTATGTCTCCCTCATTTCAAGGTTAATGACTTGGTTATTAGGCTCTGACCAAAGAATTCTGCTGCAGTCTAAGTACACTAATAGCTGTGAAGGTTGCCATGCTAATCTAGTCTGGGTTTGGCAAAATCCCCTTTTTGTCTGAGAGGGCAGAGTGTTGGCTCAGACGTCTGTAGCAGCCTGCTGTATTGTGAAAGGTGGATGGCCTTTATGCCCTTTGTGAATGGTTTTAGCTAAACACACTGTCTCTCTTTCTCTCTCTGTCTTCATCGCTCTCTCTCTCACTCTCTCCCACTCTCTCTCTGTCTTCGTCTTTCTCTCACTCTCATTCTCTCACTCACTCTCTCTCTCTCTCTCTCTTTTTTCTCTTTCTCTCTCTCTGTTTCTTTCTCTCTCTCTGTTTCTCTCTCTGTCTCTCTGTCTCTGTCTCTGTCTCTCTCTCTCTCTCTCTCTCTCTCTCTCTCTCTCTCTCTCTCTCT
>JBBPDE010000140.1:6360281-6389324 GCA_037974605.1 Nannopetersius ansorgii
ACACACACACACACACACACACACACACACACACACACACACACACACACACACACACACACACACATACACACACAGCAATGATAAAGCTCTGGGCCTCTAGCAAATCACGGGACATTATTCACAAATGTAGAAGACCTTAAAAAGGCGCTTCATGCTCAGAAACCCTACAATATGGATGAATTAAAAACAATTCTGCAAAGAAGAGTCTGACTAAATTCCTCTATAACGATTTGAAAGACTCACGCTTAATTGCAGTTGTTGATGCTAAGGATGGGACAACCAGTTATTAGGTTTAAGAAGCAATAACCTGTTCACATAGGGCCATGTAGGTTTGGATAGTTTTTCCCTTAATAAATAAAATCATCACTTAAAAACAGCATGTTTGTGTTTACTTGGGTTATCTTTGTGTAACGTTTAAATTTGTTTGATAATCTGAAACAATTAAGTGTGACAAAGAGCAGGAAGGGGGCAAAAACTTCCTTCACTGCACTGTATATCTATAGCTATAACAGGAGCAATAAAGGTATTCCAGATCACAAACCACCAGGGCAGTTATGTCTTGAGTAGACTTCAGTTACTGTAGAGTTTTGGGGTTGCAAGAAAGCAAAGGATGAAAGAAGATTAAGTAGGACACTAACCATCTTCAGGAGACAGCGAATCAGCAGCATCCTCTCCAGCAGTGCCCTATGAGTAAGAGATGGTGAGAGTGTCAGTGTGTGTGTGTGTGTGTGTGTATATATAAGAGTAAATTCAGAAAAAAATGGATAAAAAGACCGACCTCGGTAGGTGCAGGACTGCTAGACAGCAAGGTATGGGCCTGTGCATCAGACATTTCTGACAGTTTCTCCTCATCCTCCTCCTGAATAGGTGACGAGGGTGATCGCAAGGTGCTGTGAAGATCAGAGAAAAGCTCTACTGGGTAGGTGAAATTTCATACATTTTTTCCCTCACCGCAGCTACATAGGCCTCTGCAAAGTTGGCTGAGAACTTGCTGACACAGCAGTCAGCCCCGGTGCAAGGTGCAAAAGCAGATCATGACCTCTGGCACAGTGCTGCAATGTGCTTCATGCATCGATCGGAGTGCCGTCATGGCCCAGGGCCAGAAGTTATTTAACACCATCATGAGAATGCAAAATAGTCTCAACACTTTGCGCTTTAACGTGCACTCAAGAGAGAAAGCCCTACATCAGATTTAAAGAAACATTTCCACAATCAGCGCATTAAAAACGGTTAATTCAATTTTTATTTAAGTCCAGCAAATCCAACATTCAAATCCAAGAGTTTTATTCACCTTGGGAACCGAATACACCCTGAATTAGTCTCATGCGCCTGGAAGTGACCCCAAATGTGCCAAGAATTGCTCGCATAGATGCAAACAACATTATTATTAATAGCTATATTACTATTTTTGAGTAAACCGTTGCTTCAAATAGCACTGACAATAACATTACAGGATTACCTATCAGGTGACTTGCTGACTTTGCCCTTCTGCTGGCCACTATCTCCAGAGTGCTCAGGAGAGCTGAGCTGTCGGCTGTCACCACTCAGACTGCCTGAAAAGTTGATCTCATCGTACAGAGGGGCTGACGGGACCACAGGAGACACAGCAGTGAGCCCATTCAGAGCTTCCAACAGGGAGATGGGCTCAAAGCCAGGGGGAACGGAATCTGAGCTCTGAAGACAGAGAGACAAGTAAGAGATAAGTGAATAAGCCGACACGGATATTGGTACTGAGGGCACTGGTTGATGGTGGCCCCAGTCAATGTCTTCTGTTCTGAAGGCCAAATACTGAATGTAAACACCAAACAGCTACAGTGCTACAACTTAAGAGTCCAGTCAAAAACAAAGCAGCTATTAATAGACATACAGAGTGCTCATCATGGTCCATGCTCTGAGCCAGCACCGGGCTGAAGGAGACAGGGGAGAGTGCACCAGGCTTCTTCCTCACCGCTCTGATTTGCAGCAGGGCTCGAAATGCTGCACACACACAAACAAACGTACAGATCAGTTACACAATTCACAGAAGTGATTAGTGCAGCCAAAGTTGAAAAATCATGATCATCATACTTGATTGACCATAACCATGAGATAAATCTGTGGTTCTTAAGATAAGAAAACAATCAAGACAGTACGTACGCAGTCTGCAGATGGGGCAGTTGTTGGCCTGGTAGCGCAGCGTGTCCGCACACGAGTTGCACAGGCACAGGTGTCTGCAGGGCAGAATGAGTGTGTCGCGCAGGTCTGACAGGCACACCACACACTCGTTACTGTTGTCGCTGTTCTCATCATCGGACGGCTGGGGAGGGCCAAACAGCAAATTAGGGTACACAGGCCCTAGCACCCCAGTCAAAGCTTTCAGTGCTGAGATCTTAAATAGCTTTGATGAAGGATGCATACTTCAAAGTTTTCCAGAAATGTATATATGACATTTTGATTCGGCAATGCTTGGACCAGGTTGGACTGATCATATTCACCTTAGTCTCTTGGTTGTTCTTGTTTTCAATTCCATAGATCTCCTGCAGCAGGTAACTAACCCGGTCCACCTGTAAAAAGTCCATGATATCACATTTTGCTCAAAGGTAATGTCATGTCACTACAAAATCAATAATCCAATCAGCCATTAAAAAGTTAAACAGAGACCGAATTTAGAAAAATAGTACTTACAATTTGCTTTTGCTTTAAGGGCTTCACAGAGAAACTTCCATCAACATGCTTTGAAGTGAGAAAAGGAAAAAAAAAACCATCACATTAACTATATGAATAACATGGCAGTCATAATTATCACCATAATGTTATAAATCTTGTTGTCAAACACGTTACTCAAAACTGCAAGGGGTTCCACTTACTCTCTCAAAGGCAGCCAGAAGCACATGAGCATGGCCCAAGCAATCTGCAATTAGAATTCAATAAACAACCAGTACAGGGTTGGCGGTGTTCAAAACAGTCCACAAGATGGATAGTAAGATTTAGAAATAGGTAAATAGTTATTTTCCAAGTCATTTGACTGTCACATACCATCTCCTTCATCCACCACAGCCTGGATGACCATAGGGAAAATACCCCGGTCCAAGTCAAAGTTTAGCTAAAACAGCATTTGAAAAGGATGAAAATATTAATATTTACAGATATATTCTGTGCACTAAACAGTCTTATGTTAAAAAAGAAATGGATTCATACATGATATGGGTGGTTTGCTTCACCCTGTCTCAGTGTTTTGTAACCTTGCAAAGGAAATACTAAGAGGAACCAAACAAAACTGAGTTCCTTAATAATATTTAATGTAAACAAACAGCCAACCCACTTCATTAGGTACAACTAACTTGTATCTACACTCATTGCTCATTTTGGCAGCGCTACTTGCCATATAGATACACTTTGAAGTTTACACTTAAAATATCAATGTTTCTCTGCATCATTGGTTAGCACCTATTCCCCGCTCATAAATGGTCAGGACCTCCACATGACCACCGGTACTGTATCAGTAGTGTTGTTTTTGGTGGCCTGTCTTAATTTTAGTTTTAGTCTAATCTTTGTGTCAAGCTGTTATTTTAGTTTTTATTAGTCTTAGTCACATCCATACTCTTTTATGTCTAGTCAAGTTTCAGTCGACTAAAAGTATGAGCATTTTAGTCTTATTTTAGTCAGAACTATCCCTGATTATTTTCGTCAAGTATTAGTCAATGAAAGTTGTATTTTAGTTTCTTTTTTTAGTAATGCAATTCTATTTAGCCCAGTCAATATAGTATAAGTATCTAGTGGAACAAGGTTATCTTATTATTATTTGATTGTTACCTTATAGACTCAAGAATACTGTACATCCATTCCAGACACGGAAGACACTCCGATTTGAATTTACAACATTTATTTTGCCAACCAAGCTTGTTAGAAGTACACACACACACACATTTAAATAAAGTTAACGTCACATCACTAAAAAGTGCAAGTAAAATGAAAATGTCTGTGTCTATTGCCAGAAAACCCACATATGTAAAACTGATAAAAGTCTGACCTTTTTTTTTCCATTATTCCTGAACAAATATAGTCTACACAACCGAATCAGAACAATTTAGGAACAGCTTTTTTGCATGGATATGGGAAAGGCTGCTTATCAAAATGCTGTGTGTGTGTGTATATGTCATTTTTCTCTCCCTGTCACTATATTGGCCCTGCGTCCCAATCCTTTTGTCCAGTCTTGATAGATTTCACAGTGCCTCTCAAAGTACTGGGACTTTTTTTCCTCCCTTCCCTATCATACAGGAAGTAACGTCTCATCTTGTTTTAGTCAACGAAAACAAAGAGATTTTAGCATAGTATTAATTTTTTTAAGAATTAAAAATATATATATTATAATTATATATTTATGTTGCGTCTCGTCTCTGTCACATGATAAATGACGATATTTAGTCATAATTTTCGTTGACAATAGCAACACTATGTACCAGTTACCAATTATTTATATTTTTTTCTGGCCAACATACAATCTGTATTCATTTACCAAGTTTATATTTATTCATGAACTTTTTCATTATTTATGTTTCAGGAAATCATAAATACACACAATTCATTATCCTTTCTTTTCAACTCCTTCCTTTTACATTTGATCATGTAATCAAAATTGATCAGATTGCCCAGCAGTCTTATTTGTGTATGAATTATATAAATCATGACAGTGACCTTGTGAATGTCAACTTAAAAGAATGCCACAATGATGTTCCCATATAAAAATGACATTTCGAATGGACGGTTAGTACTCACGTCTTCCTCCTTCCATTCTGAAAAATCTATCTTGAAGGAGGGTAAGGAGAACTGCTGGCTCACACCTCGCTTATAGTGCACTGTTTCAGACATCATTGCAGGACTCTTGGGATTATAACTTTTAGGGGGAGAAAATGCAATAAACTGTCATTAATAATAAGACACAAAATGACACACCATATCTTTTTTGTTCTCACCAAGTGTTAGTGAGAACCTCAAATCGACTGCTCATGAGGGATGATAAAATCCTCTGAAATTATTTTTCTAAAGCCAAGCCAGCAAATAAATGAAAATGTGGAGGAAATGAGAATCTAAGAGGATAATTAATCAATGACATTATGTGTGTATAAGATTCCTGCACAGCCTGCCTCTGCTCTTGGTGCAAACTTGCAGCGTATCCATGGTAACACGCTGTTGCTATGGGCTCTGAATCTCTCTCTCTGTTCTTCTCAGACCTATAGCTATTATTCATTTCATGCCTGGGGCAGTAGACCACCAAATTTTATTATAACGGCAAAATGCTCTCTTTCAGCGGGATAAAAATTTGATCTCATGCAGAACCCTTACGCATGTGAAGCTAATGGATTTTGAAAAGGGCAATAGCTTATTAACCTCAGTGGTGTACAATAAATGTGAAAACACTGAAAGCACTTAAGCTCCTTAAACCATGAAACAGCTTATATGTCCTCATATGTGCATGTGTGCTACTACACGGTAAGGTAAAAATGCCAAATACAGAGTTTGTCTTACACTGCCATTCCATTGGAGAATTCCTCAAAGGCCTGGCAGTAGATGGTCATGGCCACACGAGCATCCGAGTCAAAGGTGAACTCTACTCCATATAAAACTTTAGGTTTTACTCCTTCGTCAGTGGGTGTGTCACAGTCATCTTTGTATCTGTAAATTGCATATAATTTCACATCAATCTACCCAGATATTCTATTACCTGGGTACATTATCTAAACACACACATGCTATATATATATATACATAGCAATTAAGATACCTGTACACCAAACCCTCAGGATTCAGTCACACAAGGATTTTTTTGAGAACCAAACTCAAAGTTTTACGTGGAAATCCCCACAACAACGCGGAAACTGCAAATATCCTCTGTCTGTTTTGTGGCAATAAATATATTTTTTCTGGATGTTTCCACACAAGGAGTCTCAGGGCAGGCTGTAGCCACCTGGAAGCACTTTTTTCGAAGCATTTGTATTTTAAGCCTTAGTAGATTAGTGGTTATTTCCCGAAAACCATTCACTTCGCCGTGGTGCCCCAATACTTTTGTCCTGCAACCTTCCGAGTTGCATATTGTGGCAGGGACAGCACTCAGACACTTCAAACTCCACAGTTTGACTGATCTCCAGGAGACCTTTCCAACGAGGGCTCATTTGTATTTTTTGCCCCAGTAGATCAGGGGTTATTCCCCGAAAACCGTTAACAACACAGTGTCCAAATACTTTTGTCCAGCGACCTTTACATTGTAAAGGGTTTACCTTTACATTTTCTTTAAGGGTAATGAATTAAACAGAGTTTAAAATGAAATTAAAGTGTTCTGGGAGCATATTTGGCATGTTCACACCATAAAATGAGGCTTTTTTTTACCAAAACACAACACTGTTATTCCACTATATGCGGGTGCTCTTGGGATTACTATATATGATTCTCTTTGAATGTTAACCTGCACGTTTTTCTGAGATGCCCGTAAATAAATTAACACTGGAAAGAAAAGCAGGCACTTAAATAAAGCCACACCTGACAAGCCTTAATGAGTCCTTCCTGATGTTGACCAGACTTCTCAGAGTCTTCACTGGTTCATGAGGTGCCGGGGTCACATACGGAAACTTGGAATCAACATCATCAGAAACATTACAATCAAAAGGGCTTCACAAAAATAAACAAAGGGCATGGTAATCTACAACACACTTATAAATAATGAAGGAGACTGGTTAAAATGGCATCATCCATCCAATAACAAAAAGATCTTACCTGCACTGGACGGTTGCCTAGAAAATTGAGGTCCATGTTCTCCCCAAACAGGTAACCTTCAGGGTGGGGGGTGTCAAACTTCTCCCCTCCCATGAAGAAGTGACTTGCAAAATAATTCCCTTTTAATGAAATTGGTAGCCATGTCAGTTTATGTTCAAACAAAATCAATGCAACATATTATTATTATTATTATTATTATTATTATTATTATTATTATTATTATATAAACCACTTTCCTTAATCACACAAGCATGTACCCTGTAACATCCCACTGAATACTGAACTTCTGAACCTGCAGTTCACCCAACTGCAAACAAAAGACTATTCATTTATCTTTAGGAATGAACCATAATTTTAGGAATAAACAGCAAAAACATATTCCCGGGGTGAGCTAACTTGTAGATCATACACAAAGAGGAACTTCAGGTATTGCTTAAAACCGCCCGAATTTATGCTCCGTTCTATAGACAGCGGTAAATCTGAAAACTTACCGGATTTGGGTGGAAATCTATACGCCGAATTTGCCTGGATGTCAATATCCTCCACTCCAGCGATCCTCCGACCAAGGACTGAGCCCATAATTCACGATTTTAAGCGTAGGATTATATAAGATATATACAAATATATACAAGATGCTGAAATCAAACACTAAAAAAAAGCTAACGAGCAGCTGAAACCAATAGCCTTCCAGAAAACAAATGTTAATTCCCGACCATTGTAGAGGTAATTATAGCGTCCTTAGCATATAAACCGAGACTCGACACTATTTATCTGGAAAAAGGTCCAGCTGTCTGGTCGGAATTTAACTAGTTTTTCTGGTAGCAAAGCCGGCTAACGGCTAACGCACTGTTCTTAGCTAACTAGCTATGTGTTTACTTTCCGATAACTAATAATTAGCTGCCAGCTGAAACAGAAAACAGACACAACTGCCCTCGAATGTAAGTTCAAATAATCATTCAAGTATCTTTCAAAGTCTGTAGTGAAGAGACTGTTCTGTTTTCTGAGCTTAAATCATTAAAAGCTACGCTAAAAACACCAGAACGGGAAGAGAGTTCCAGAGCAGGACGCGATTGGACTAACCGTGTGACAAACAGATCAACTGTCCAATCAGATCACTGACCCCACTTATTTAATATTACATTCGTGGTTATACACGACTGATTGTGTGTGCGGTTGTGTAGATTATGTGTGCGACTCCTGCAAAATGTAAACACCTTGAAAATAAATCTTTGCTGAGAGTTTAACATGGTTCTTTATTTTAAAAAAATGTTAAACAACCATGTTAAACTCTCAGCAAGGAGTTATTTTCAAGGTGTTTACATTTTGCAGGAGTCGCACACATAATCTACACAATCGCACACATAATCAATCGAGGCGGATTTATTTACTTTACAGCTGAGAAGTGTACAACCAGAGGCAGATACTGCTGTACACGTTCCGGCGTGTTTCTGTTTTGAAGTCGAGCAGGTTTCATGTGCAGTTTAGCCACGTGTCCACCAGAGGGCGCTCGGGGACCCGACACGCAGGACCAAACACTTCTGTGAGGGGCAGTGGGGTCTGAGCGACTGTGTCGAGTCTGAAGGTGTCCAGGGGGAAACTTTTACTCATACTGCTAGAATGGACGAGTTAAAGCACCAGGTGATGATAAACCAGTTTGTGGTGACGGCTGGGTGCGCCTCGGACCAGGCGAAGCAGCTGCTTCAGGCGGCCCACTGGCAGTTCGAGGTAGGAGCAGGGGTTTGTTTACCTCCGGAGCCGGTGGAGCTCAACACTAGCCTGTGTGTTCAGACAGATATCTACACTTTAGACCCGATTTACAGTCTCTGCGTTGAGTATTTGAAGTCTTTGCAACTTAAACTTTTGGTATTATAACAAAAAGGGATACCTCACACATTTTCTGGACAGTTGAAAGCCCTGTCTTCTTACAATCTTAAAAGTTACTTTTCTCCATATCACAATTCAGTTTAATTCGATATTGACTTAAACCCTACTGTTTACATTCCTTGTCTTTGGTATTAACCCCCAAAAAAGCTTTAACACACGTCCCCTTCCTGTTTTTATTCTCCAGACTGCCCTCAGCTCCTTCTTTCAAGACGCCAACATCCCCTACAGTCATCAAATGGTGAGTTTAAGGTATTATTTCGTATGAAATGGCTCTGTTCTTCTCTCCGCTCAGCCTCTCCTCTCTACTAGGACATCATCATCTCCTTCCGCCATGTTGTGCGAGTCCACGAGTGAGACAAAAATAAACACACACTAGTCTTGCTTTTTTCTTTTCACCTGGCCCCCAAACAGGCTTCGACCACGGTACAGATGGAGAGGGAGTCTTCCGGTGTTCAAGCACCAGACTATGGGGTCGAGATATTTTTAATCAGGTGTTTTTGGTGTAAATGTGTCCTTTGTCGTCGTGGGGGGAGGGTGATTCCAGGAAAAAGAAAACACACACACACACACCCACCCATATACGCAGACACTCAGATAGACAGGCACACTCAAGCGTATATACAGACACACACACAGCCTTGCATTCAGCCGCCATACGGTGTCCTACCACACAATAGTGCAGCTGAAGTTAACCTTTTATCTGGCCATGTTTTACTTTTCTTCTTCCTAATGTTTACATTTTATCATTATCTAATCAGGATGAATAAAGATAAAAAAAAATCCAGCAGAAGAAAGCAATTTTTTCATTTCTTCTCTTTATGCCTCAGGTTAATGATTGTAGTACCATGTAGGTCATCGTTTAGTTCACTAAAGACCACCCATGTCAGTTTTATAAGACATTCTTTAAGCAAAGAGTAGCAGTACTATGGAAGCATGAATTAAACTCACGAATAGTGTGATGCAGATTTGTTTTTTAAGCACAAAATCTTTTTGTGCTTGATTGGACAGAGTGGGATGTGTGTTTATGTAAGGAAGTCATGAGAATATTTGGGGGACGGTGCTGTGTTACATCTGTTTGGGGTTTTCCGGACATGCCTGCCACAAGCCGGCATGGGAAGCAAGCAGAAGGCCCCTGACCGCAGTGGCCAGCTGAAAACTGCTGAGAGGGTGATCCCTGTTACTTGTGACCGGAAGGCAGAGAGGAGTCTAGTCTTGAATAGTATAATGTTAGCCAGTCTATCAGAGACACTTTCACAGACATAGCGTTTGAGTGGCCTTCCACTGCACAAAACCAGGTAAACAGGCAGGCACTAGTTATTATCACTTTGTAATGAAATTTACTTGGTCAGTGCCATGCTCAGACAAGTACATTTTCCTGTAATTTATCACCATGACGATGAATACCATCATATTGACAGGCCTTACTATGTCTAGTTATGGACTTGTTATTGTGTCTGTCTTCTTTTATGTGGGTGGTACTGTGGCAAACTGTCACACATGCCCATCATTTAAATGCATTAGTCAGAACATGTTTGGCATCTGATGTTTGCTTCCAACACTTGCTTCAAATTGTGTTAAGTTGATGAAAATTTTTTGGACTACTCACTTTGTTTCTAACATTATATGGCATACTTTTCTGCAGTTATTTGCAATTAATTGCATTGTTATAGGCAAAATTAAGTAAGTCAAAGGTAGAGTATTTCACAATTTTATTTTAAATGTACTGTTATGTTAACAAAAGTGCACAAACATTTCATTTGTATGTTCCCTTTAACAGTTAAAATGTTTCTTGTAAATCTCAACTTTTAACATTTAATGTAAAAAACATTTAGTATAAAACCAAAGCTAAATTACATTTTATCTAGTTTATTTTAGAAAAACAAGCAACTCTAATGTCAGAACATGGGGGGGACCACTACAGCAGCTGCAGAGGGGGAGCATCTCCATATGAAAGTCTATGTATCTGAATGCAATGTCATTAAAGTCCCTGTTGATGTAATGGCCATGCGTCCCATTACTTTTGTTCATATAATATGGACAAAAGTAATGAGATGTCTAATCCCCACGAAAACCAGCCGAGAAGTAGAGCTCTGCACTAGCGCACACAAGCACAAGAAAACAACTAACTTTCAAAATGAAAGGATTAGAAAAAATGCATTAACGCATGATAAAATAATTGTCAACGTTAATCAAATAATGTGTTAATGTGATAACACCTTAACGTGTCCAGCCCTAATAAAAACAGTAGTAGCAGGTGTTTTGTCTGTACTTTTGCCCATTTTTGTTGATTCTGATGAGTGTTCCCTTCTATCACTACATTAGCCTCGCTAAAGAAGCAAACTTTGCACACCAAACATGGTTTCATTGCATTTGTGGCAATCACATTTTTGCTGAATGTGGCTTTACGATGAAAACTGTTATGTAAAAAAAATAAGAGACCACTCCAGTTTCTTTTTAAATCAGCATATCAAAGACAACCATTCCATGCCAGTGTCTGTTAAATTCCTACACAAGCACCTCATTCTGCTTTATGAGGTACTGATTACGTCAAATCTTATTTAATGAGAAAAAGTATATAAAAAATACTACTATAATCATTCTCCTCTTGCAATGTGACCATTTGAACACTACTTGCCATTTTGTTGGAGTGAACAAGAGATTACTTTTCTTACAATTTTTCAAGTTCTGTAAACACTATAATGTGTCTTATGATGATGTTTTGTCATTTCCTTTAAAATTATGCTTAAAGAACAATATTTCTATTCGGAAATTAGGAGAAATATTGTCAGAAGGCAAAGCTGTTCAGTTCAATACTTGCACCTATAAAAGATAAAACTGAACATTATTGCAGTGGTATCTTTTTTTTCCAGATCTATAGGTATATGTTACACCTTTTCACCAAATATCATCTCTTACAACAGATGTGTACACCTGCTAACACCCCGGCGACGCCCCCCAACTTCCCAGATGCCCTTGCCATGTTCTCCCGCCTGCGAGCCTCTGAAAGTTTCGGCAGTAGCAGCCCAATTACATCCATGGCTACCTCCCCACCGCCTTACGTCAACTGGGCCATGAGTCCCACAGCCACTGTTGGACAGCAGGGTCTGTGGACGGCCGGTCAGCTCCCTTCACAGACGGCCGCGCCAAACTGGCCAGCGGCCGTCACCCAACAGTCCTCCTCTGAGCAGCCTAGCTTGGCCATGGAGGCCGAGAGATGAGGAGAGTGCTCTCATAGGCCCTCGGACCACACGAGCATTGTCTGCCCTGTTGATGAATCTGACTGTGATGTGGTCTGGAACCGGATCAACATGGACTATGAAAGACTGAAAAACATGGAGAATGCGCATTTGAGAAATTTGTGCTCATTTTTAGATCATATGGGAGACAAGAGACTCTTTTATTTTTTTCCCTCTCTCCCCCTAGTGATTTGATGAAAGGTTTATTCAAAGATGATCCCTAGATGCAGAGGTGTGTATTGCTGGATTACTTTCTCATCCCTCACGGTGGAGCTCAGTCAACAAGGAGCCATTTTTTTTACTAGTGTTTGCACTGCAATGCATTCAGTTTGCTTTTCTGTTTTTGAGCTTCATAATTAACCAAAATCACTGTCTGTATGAGAGTTGTAGTTGAAAGGAGCTGCTTTGTTGAAGTTGGCCTGGATGGACATTTTGATTTAGGGTTGCAAATTAATTAAAGAAAAAACATAAAAGAAGAGGGGAAAAAACAGTTTGGCTTAGATAACAATCTTTTTAAACTTGGTTCTTAATTTTTTTATTGTTAAGAATATATGTATCAAGATCAATTGTATAAGCCTTTTTATGATTGTAAAAGAATAATGGGAAAAATTTTCTACACAGTTATTTATTTTCTCAAGATTCTTTTCTGGCATATATGCAAATTAATAGTCATTAGCAAATAAATGTTTTCAAATGTTTTTATCTCTGACCTCTTCCTGATTGGTTTTCTCTTACATAAACTTAATAGGATAAACTGCAAATGGTCAGGCCAGAGATTCCATTTTAGTGTTTTTGCAATGGACACTAAACACGAATGTGTGTGAGTGTTTTATGGTTCCCAGGATGTGCGGTAAATCCATTCAGGCCAGCTGCAAGACGTGATTACATTCAGTTACCAGGAAATTCTGTTCTGAATTCCTGTTCTTTTCATTAAGATGCCTAATTTCAAAACACACACAGAGTCACTTGAAGATTTGGATTTTGTTTATGCCAAAATCCCAAGGTCACAGGCAAAGTCAAAACATGTTACAGTCACTTCCTTCTAGGTCTTTTTTTGTTTTTGTCATAACTGCCTGTTTTTCTGTGGAACCAGGGTTTCTGTTTAGCCTCAGACTTTTGCACTTTGTGTTAAATACACATTATCACCTCTCATACCTCTCATACGTTTGAACCTCAAGCAACTAAAATGTTAATTAAGCTCGACCAGCTTGAATATGGAGAAAGAAATGGATATTCTTGCAAAAAGCTCCTTTCGAAGTAGCACAGTTTCATTGTGAGCGAGGTTTTACTAGTCCAAAGCACCCAACAGGGCCTGTTATGAGTCATGTGTCTTTAATCTCATCATCAACAGCAATCTTGAGATCAATCAAGACTCACAGAAATACAAACATTGCATTTGTGGCTGGGCTGAATATGACTGCCTCACCCAAGACTTGACCTTATTTCACCAGCTGCACTGCTTAAGACATCTGTGTCTCCTGGGACTTGTCCATCTGATTTTTCCCTAAATCTTGTAGCCTCAGTGTGGATTTCTATATTTTGCAGAGCATGATATGAATACCAGGTGGTTTGAGATATACAGTGGAACTGCCTGACTGAAGCATTCCTGGCTTGGCGCTTTATTTAGATATATGGAATTAGTAGTACATTATTTGGTGGGGGCAAATAAAACTAAGTATGACATTTCTGCCCTGTTCTAGCACTTCATGATTCTTGCATTTATTCAGAAATCATGCAGGAAATAACAATTCTTTACTGTGAAGGAATCAGTAAGGCTTTCCAGGCACATAGTGTTTTAAATATAACCCCCATATGGCTGGTGAGTTGGTGTCCTCTAATATTTCAAAATGTAATCCAAGCTTTTTTGACACAGATGGAGAGCGAGAAAGATCGTTTCTACAGGGACTCCCTCCGGCTGTTGTCTTTATTATGTAACGATCGCTATGGCTCTTTTCCACAGTGTCCTGCTCCCCCATTACATGACGTCCTCCTCACTACTAAAACAATGTTTTCATGTAACTACACAGACACACAATGGCAGAGCTGTGAGATTTCCTATTGTTACAGTGCCCCCATTTGCTCCCCCACCCCCATACGCCTGCAACCAACTCTCATCTGAACACACTCAGAGACTTGATGTGTTTTTAAACTGTTGCACATATGGTCGTTGGGAAGAAGGAGGAGAGAGCAGCATTAACATATTTATGTAACCACTGGGGCTTTTGGCAAAAACAGGCACACTTCCAATTCCCAGAGAGAGAGAGAGAGAGACAGCCAAGAATGATGAAAGAATGATGGTGGTATTATCCAGTGCCATGCAGTATATTTATTACATTCATTATTTTTTATCCTGTCTGTCTGTGAGGACTATACAAAGGCGTATGTATTTGTATTCTCACATATATTGCATTCAGGACATATATAATGCAATGAGCATTACATATGTTTACAGCTGTATTCAAAAATCGGAACACCTCAGTCAAATTAGTGTTTGTTTCTAAAGGAAAGCAAGTACACATCCTCTACAGGGAACACACTTAAAATGTCATTTTCTGCAAGTGTTTGTGTACAGTTTCACATACTGTAAATAAGGTAAATTGAAATATGGTTTTGCCCTGACAGTGATTATGATTTTACATTAAACTGCCTGTGGGTTACAAGCTTGTTTCAGGGCCTTTGGTCTTATCTTTGTAAATGAACCCCACTAAGAACAACTATGTGTTTGAATGGGGTTTTAAATGGAGCTACTTGTAAAGTCTTGAAACTACCCTTTCAACTACCCGAGCTCGAGGGTGTGTCCAAAGACCCTAAAAAGGGTCTCCTCCATAGCTTGATTACTACAAGGCAGTCCAAATATCAGACAGGAGACGAGATTTTTGGGATGCAAACAAGGCCTCATACTACTGTCCTCACTTGTTTGTGCCTGTGAGGACACAGGGGCAGTTATCATTTTGGTTTTCAAATTCAGCCTCATTCATACCTGAAGTACAGATGAGGAACAATCTGAGTAGATGAGTTTACTGTTGTCTCTGGGGATACACATTAGGCTGTAAATTAACATGTATTCATTTAATTTAATGCTGTAATATTCTGGTACTCTGCAGCCACTGGAGATGAGAAAACTACAGAATTTCACTGGGTGCAGTACATGCCTAACTTGTATGCATGACAGGATCTACCATCGGCAGTTGGGCTGACCAGATGTTTCAGTAAGAAAGTTTTTTTTCAATTATAAAGCACCTTTTGGGCCAGGCCTTGGAAAATTCAAGAATTACTTTCTAGATCAATCTACTTTGAGCATTGTGACCCCCAGTGGCAAGCTGAAGAACCACCACAAAGATCCACTGGATGTAGTATTGTTTACTTTTCTTTTTTGTTCCATAATAGCATCTACTGTTATCTATCCAAGTGTTAACCAGCATTGATAGCATATTCTCTGTCAAGAGCATATTCAAAGTTTAAAGTAGTTTATCTTATAAAAACTGTCAAACCTTTTATTTGAATGCCCAAATGTATTCAGAGATATTTTTTGCTGATTTAGGATTAGATTTTACAGTGATAAGCCACTTCATTACATCTGCTTTACATCTACCTTCAGTGTCATCTTATGAGCTCCAGTTACCATATAGATGCACTTTATAGTTGAATTACTGGCTGTAGTTCATGTTTCACTGCATCATTTCTTAGCGCCCTTTACCCTGTCAGGACCACCAGTGAGCAGGAATTATTTGGGTGGTGGATCATTTTCAGCAGTGTGTGTTATCAGATGATGCAGTATCAGTAATCTACCAAGACACAAAGGATTTGCAGTATAAACAGCAATATCAAGTGACTGCTTTACCAGTGACTAATAAACAGCATTTAAATGGTTTTAGATGTGTTAACTGTAATACTCTGTAATAAGTTGCGCATGTGTTTCATAACTGGAGAGCATATCATTATACACCATTAAAGTTATTATATATAATTACAGACTTTTTAGTCAATTGTTACATAATACCACACACACGCATGTAAGATTTACATTTCTCGGGAAAATCGGTAGAACATAATGGCCATTATAAGGAAAGTTCTTCAATTTGAAGAAAACAAAGGTTATACAACTAAATTTAACACTACTTGGAAAGACAAACATAGGGTCTGGGGTCGCAAAAGGAAGGAGAAGCTTTGAAAGATCTTCTCATGTAGTGGTGTGTCTCCAAATAAAGACCAGAACTGTTGAGGCTTTGGGGTTTTATGGAAGTTATTAAAAGGTACTGATGGGTTAGTGGAACATTTTGAGAGAATGTTGGACAGCAAAGTACACAAACAAATGGCATGACAAGTTACGGAAAGTGTAATAACTATTTGAATAACATAAGCTGTGTCCGAAAAGTGCACTCATTCATTAAATAATAAATAACTTTAGATTCATTACAGGAAAGTAAAGTTAATAAGTAAGTAAATATGTAAATTAATAATTCATTCAAAACTAGTTTAGTGCACACTTGAACAAAAGTGCAATAACATTAGGTTTGCAAACGCTTTAAACAAATAAGCTTTAACACAGTTACAGTTACACAGTTACTGTAAATCTTAACTTTAAAACTTAAAGTCCTTAACTTAAATCAAACATAAAACCAAAGCTATTTGCCCCTATCACTGCATTCATGTTTTATCTAGGTTTATCTAGTTATCTAGTGGGGAAAAATAAATACATAATTGAATTAATTAATTAATACATACATACATACATACATACATACATACATACATACATACAAACGTGTGTGTGCCATTTATTACTTTGTTCCTGACTAAAGGGTAAATACACAAACACACATTCATTCACTTCGAGTAACAAGCGTGTGCGTGCGCGCGCCGAGTCACTAGGCCTGTCTCCGTTGTTACGTCAAATCCTTCCCGTCAGCGGATGTTATTGGAGCGGGGTTGTCTGTGGAGAGCTGGACGAGAAGTTCCCTCAGCTGAAAATCTCTGGGATATTGGGGCAGTTACTTAAAATAGGTAAATTAACGTTTTCGACACTCACATTGGTCTTACTAGCTAATAAATTTCCACCCTCTTCTCTCGGGGCGCGCTGACACGGTCGCTAGGCTGGTTGTCTGGGTAACTCCGGCCCGAGTTCTCTCCTCTCGGCTCGGAGAGTGAGTTCACGGAGCAGAGGACTGTCAGGAGACATTATACACTGAACTGCATGAAAAATACAAGTCTGTAGATAAACCTCACTGGCTAGACATAGTCGTGATTGAGATATGACTAATGTGACAGGAATTAACTGTAAGAAAGTGATTTATTTTAGCAGTTCTGAGGATCACGGCGTTTGTTTACATGTCTCTGCGACGAGGAGCTAGCTGGCCGTTGCAGCCCAGTCCTGCTTTTCGAGCAGCTAAGCTAAGTTAGCCTAAATGTGCTCGTCTGGACTCTGAGTGAGTGAGAGTGGTAACGAGCTAACATTAGCTAGCCACATTGCTACTGAAGGTACAAATGCTGTCAAGCTAACCGTTTTCCTCATATGTGGGCGTGTTCCTTCAGTGTTATGTCATTTAAGTTAAGCTACTCGAATGAGTAACATTAGCTCTGAATCAGTTGCTTGTCTTAATCTTCCATAGGGGTTGCTAGCTAGTTAGATAACTGAACTATCCTGCGAATTTTTAGCAGGTCGCTTTGCAGATTGATTTTTTTCTCCAACAACACACTGAAAGGCTCCTGGTTGGGACAGATAACTTTTCCTTACATAATCTATCCGGTGTAAGTGCAGCTGTCACTGCAGGGTGGTTGTAGAAGGCAGCTGAGGCATCAGTAGAAGTTACTAGAAGAACTCTAGAAGATTTTCGTACTCAAATTATTAATGGTCTTGAATTAAGTGTGTCTGTTTGGTAATGGTCCCATCATGAAGCAATAACCCTGTCATATATGTTAACAGCTGCTTTGTGAAAACCCTTTATTATTGGATATGTAAACAAAGAAGCAATAGATTGTTTAACAGAAAAAGCAAACCTTTCCTTTACAAGACATCAGCAGCTGTTTCTTAAAGAACTTTCTTAAAGACATTACCTGCAGTTTCAGATTGTAGTGATCTCAAAGAGATTGGCTGAGACCTGACTGTTAACCTGATTACTTAATAGTTTGAGTCATTGGCTGACATGCGAGCCAGTCACGCACACACACCCACTGAACTTAATAATGAGGTACTGTAACTCTTATGTAAGCAGAACAAACAAGGCTACTGACATTAGAGGATTTGAAAATATTTGCCTAACCTGCAAATCATGATGGCACAGTTTTGTTCTTCAAGGACTGAAACAGGGCACAGATGGATTTGATATCAGTATGGTTTACATAGTCCTGCCATGGAATAATATTTAAATATTTATGTTTATTTGCATCTGATATTTTCCTTTTTTTAATTTTAGTTGTTTCCCATATAGAAAGTGCTGTTGTTTGCAGTGCAAAAGTTACTTGTGTTTTTTTCCAAAACAGTATTGTACTTAAGTCTGTTTCAATGTCTTATCAACTTGTTCTGAATTTCTAGATTTCTCTGGTGTTTGATAGAAGAAGCAACTGAGCTGATTGGGCAAGCACATTTTATCTTCCAGGTACTTTTCCATTTACCCTGAGCTGTGTCTGTCTGATGTAACTGTAAATAACAGCAGTCCTCAACTTTCTGGTCATTCAACTTTTGGTTGTTTGTAGTACAGATCACTGATATGAAATGGAGGTTTTGAAGTCCATTTTCTTCTGTAATATATTTTCTAAATACCTCAATGACACCAAACAATCTCACAGTTGGAAACATTGCTGGACCTGTTATAGTTTGAGTAAGCTTTTATTTTGGGGATCTGATGCTAAAATCATCTCCATTTTAAGCAAATTAATGATAATTTGATATAGTTTGATAATTTGACTCAGCAATCCCTTCAGTGTAGACATCTTATTATATAATGTGGGCTGAAATGGCAGTACTGTTTGTGCTTTTTCAGAGGCACCAAGTGAGTCTGTAGGAGGACTGTGAGAGCTTCTGTCCAAGATCTAAAGAAGCAGTATGTCCAGTGACCCCCCTCCTCCTTATCCAGGGGGCCCCAGTGCCCCGCTTATTGAGGAGAAAAATGGACAACCTCCAGTCTCTGGTAAGCTTTTATCTCTTAGACATTGTACACATTATCATATTTTTTTGATGTTGAGATTTGTGTTTAATACATAGTGGCTGTAAGTCAAGAAATCGCCTTTCTGTTTAACCCTCGCAGAAACGGTCATTAGCAGGCCTCTGGTGCTAAATTACAGGGTTGGCCAGAGCCAGAGGAAACCAAGGAGACCAGGAAAAAAATGCCAGCCATGCTTGTTAATGACTGTCGTTGTTGTTCCATTCCCTTTACTCGATATCAAAAAGGAAGAACTAAATAAAGCACTTTTTGCTGCATTAAGCAGTGCTGTGTTTCATGTCTTCATGTATACAGATATTTTCACCCTCAATATGACATTACTGGCTGACACTACTAATACTACAAAAAGATCATTGTTTGGAGTGGAAAAAGTTAAGTAAATTATGTAGTAAATTATATACTCAAGACTGTAAATAATACAGTTAATTGTAGACAGTGCTCTCATAGGACAAGAGAATTGATTTCTATAGTGTATCAGTGGATCTATGATAACCTGCTTTTTTTTGGTTCTTCAGCAAACCCTGCACCGGTAACAACAGGACCTCCAGTGGGACAGCCCTTGCCACCAGAGTATGGTCCTCCACCTTATGAAGCCACAATGCAGCCAGGCTTTGTTCCTCCACATGTCCCGGGTGAGGGCCCTATGCCCATGCCTATACCCATGTCCATGCCACACCCACATGGTAAGCCTTCCACTGATTATAGTGTACCTTAAAAAGAATACTCTACAGGGAATGGAAATAGTGGAATTTCACTAAATGTCATTAAAGCCTAACATGAAGTGAGAATTTTTCTTCTCATGTTTTTCAGGTGGATACTACCCTCCTCCTGGTCACTTTCCCCATCATATGCCAGGGCAGTTTGGTCCAGGGCCCAGTCACTACGGGCCAACTCCAGGTCACACAGCAACAGTTATTGCCCCTCCAGGGGCTGCCACCACAGTCACAGTGCTGCAGGGTGAGATGTTTCAGTCAGCGCCAGTGCAGACGGTTTGTCCACACTGCCAGCAGGCCATTATCACTCGCATCAGCCATGATGTGGGCCTCATGAACACCCTCTTTTGTCTCTTCTGCTTCTTTGTGGGGTAAGCTGTTTCTGGTTGACATCTAGTAGAAACTACAGTCTTCAGCCTCCTCAGTCTATACAGCCTGTTTATAGAAACAATGCTGCGAAAACAAACCTTTTTGGGTTAGTCAAGGCTGTAACTATGAACATATTAAAATAGTCACATATTCAGCTTATATTTAGCCTAACATGCTGTTATTCCACGCAGCCTGCTGAAGAACTGCAGTGCTGTTTTTAAAATGGGACACAGTATAAGAACCGAGTTTATTTACATAAATGAATGTGTATGTTAAAAGCATGGCAACAAAAACAGCCTGTTATATTCAAAGTGACAGAGATGTTGAAAATATAAATTAGAATTGTACTAATTTTTGTTCATTTGTGCATCATTTTCCAAAGCTTGAATGAATAACAAATAGACAGATACAAATGTGGAAATATATGGGAAAACATACACTATAATTGCCAAAAGTATTCGCTCACCTGCCTTTACACGCTTATGAGCTTTAGTGACCCCATTCTTAATCCATAGGGTTTAATATGACGCACCCTTTATAACAGCATCAGCTGTTCTGGGCAAGTTCTTCACAAGGTTTAGGTGTTCATGTTAATTTTTGACCATTCTTCCAGACACATATTTGTGAGGTCAGACACTGATGGTGGATGAGAAGGCCTGGCTTGCAGCCTCCGCTCTAATTCATCCCAAAGGTGTTCTATCGTGTTGAGGTCAGGCCAGTCAAGTTCTTCCACACCAAACGTACTCATCCATGTCTATGCTGTTCTTGAGCTAAACTGAAGGCCACACGAAGTTTGGAGGTCTGTAGCAATTGTCTCTGCAGAAAGTCGGCGACCTCAGCATCTGCTGACCATGCTCCGTCAGTTTATGTGGCATCACTTCATGGCTGAGTTGATGACGTTCCCAATTGCTTCCACTTTGTTATAATACCCCTGACAGTTGACTGTGGAATATTAAGTAGTGAGGAAATTTTACGACTGGACTTGAGCAGGTGAGCAGGTGTCATCCTATCACGCCACCACACTGGATTTTACTGAGGCTCTGAGAGCGACCCATTCTTTCACAAGTGTTTGTAGAAGCATCTGCATGCCTAGGTGCTTGAAGTTATACCGCTGTGGCCATGGAAGTGATTTGAACATCTCAATTTAATTATTTAGATGGGTGAGTGAATACTTTTGGCAATATAGTGTATTCACCACAATTGTAATAGTAAAAAAAAAAAGGTAATTTCAGCATTACCTTTTCAAGATGGAAAAATCCAGTTGATCAACGATATGAATTCTTATTTGTTACTGTCAAATCAAAACTGCCAGTGTCTTGGTTGGTTCCACTATGTTCCTTCTGGAGCCTTCTTATGTGCACAAGAAGGTCTAATGACCACGCCAGGAACACTCCAAATATCTTGACCCCTGGAAGAATACAGAACATGAAAACAAAGTTCTCCAAGGCCTTGCAAGCAGGCACTCTGACATACAAACATCTGATGCCCCAGCCCCACTTTGAGCCAAACAGAGCAGAAGATCTCCCCAAATTAAATTTTCTCGAAGAAACCCATGTTAAATAAAGGGATATCATCCTCTTTGTGGTGACATAAAAAAGTATAAAATCATTTTAACTTTAAAAATTGTGTAACTGTAATAATGAATAAACTTATTTAAGTTGTTCACCATGAAGAACTTGCATTCCTAGCCCATAAACTGAATAGACAGCTTTCTCTTGTTATTCCTTTAAATTACAGTTTTCCTGTTCAGGTATTTACAGTCTCCATGCAGCATAAAGAAGGAAAGATCTGTTCTCATTGTTACATTATGATGGCCTCTAAGTGACAATGTTTTTGTCTCCTTTCTCTCACAGTTGTGATTTAGGCTGCTGCTTGATCCCATGTCTAATCGATGACCTCAAGGATGTGACACACACCTGCCCCAACTGCAAGGGCTACATCTACACATACAAACGCATATGCTAACACTTTCCCCTACCCACCCCCAGTGGCTCACTCATGTGAGTTCTGCCGCTTTTTCAGTTTTTCCTTTCCTTTTTGGCTCTGTGTGCTGTGCTTTATTTAGCCCCAGCTGTTCGCCCAGTTTTTGTTTTACTAAGTCCGTCCATTGCTGACTGTATATAACTACTGATTCCCACAGCTATGTACAGGGACTTATGTTTAGTTACTTACACAAGATAAATAAAAAAGAGGGTAGTAGCAAACCTCACTGAAGAAGGAAATGACATGTCAGTACATTTAATATGCACAATGTAAGCATTTTTAAATTGTGAATTGTGGAAGTACTTAGTAGGATTTTTGTATTGATGGAGTGTAGATTTGTGGCAAATGGTCACATGGGCAGGAATGAAAACGGTCACTTTATCGATCCCATATGTGAACTTTACAGAGTAGCATAACTGAGTGATGAAGTCCACTTCAGGGTCAGTGTTATTTTTATTTTGATTATTTTAACATGTTAATATGAAAGCCTGTGATGACTATGTCTGTTTTTTGGAAACAGTTACAACCAAGGTCTGCAATTTCACTCGCAGAATTCTGTTGTTCTTTCTACATGTGAATACTTCTGCCTGTATATTCCGTCTCAAGATGTTACTGTCAGAAAGAAGTTGTTCTTTCGCCACTTTGGGGTTGTTCGGCTCAGTGATAGCTGTAACACATACTTGCGTGGACTTGTGCAATTTTTCATGAACGGTTTCTTAAGCTGTTAGCAAATGTAATGCAAATTATCCGTATTAATCTGCTCCTTTGTAATAAATGAAATAGTAGATGGGTTCTGCATAATATTCTTTGTCTCAGTGCAGCACTCTCCATTTTCAGTCTTTTTGTGGAGCTTGTGGTACGTCCATTGCTTCATTTGCTGTCCTATTGAACTGTGAATCATGCAAAATAACTCTAATGCTCCTAAGCCATGAATCATTCTTCTACATGTTAGTGCAAGACGTTTGGGTTTTATAAAGCCAAACAATTCTTGAATGTCAAAACAGGGACCTAAAATAAGTTAGTGAGAAAAAGAAACAGTCATTTATGCCACTTTAAGTAATTTATTCTAATAATGGAAATTGAGATTTTTTTGCTGGAGGAAATGGGTGCTTGGGCTTGAAAAGGCTGTTTTTCCAGAGAAGATGGGGACCTGTCCATCAGCCCAGGCGCATAGCAAAGCTGCTTTGTCAGAGGACGTGATCAGCGCTCTGCGTGACATCACTGTAATCTTGCGCAAGACTCTGTGTGGCCATATGTCCAATCTGTGCTGGGAGCTCACTGTTGGTCATGCTGTGCAGCTCACTAGACTGGGCCACTAAACCCAAAGTAGATCAACAACTTACTTTACTTATGCCCGCTTCTGGTTCTTGGAATTTAAGGGAATAGTTCAATTAATAATCAAACATAGATTTCCTCCTTACCCTAAACAGTTTGTCGGTCACAACGTTTAGTTTGTCATCAGTGAAGCTTGGGTGCTAAAGTATCAATAAATGGAAGTGTGTCCCCTAAAATGAAAGACTGTAAATAGGCCCTCCCCAGCTATTTCTCTACTTCTGTTTTATTGGTTTCAAACCTAATCCCTGTACATTTTTGTTCCTGTGATATGAAAGTGGTTTTCAGCCTTTACCCCCCTTTTTGATGGTCGATCACATTATCCGATTTGTTTAAGTGACGTCAGTTCTGTTCAACTCTTATCAAATCTCAAATATTTTTTCTTTTATGCAAGAAATGTGACATCTATGTTATTCTAATATGCACCAAAAAATGACTTAAATAAGAAAAAGGGAATGGGATCGAACTTTGTTTCAAAGACCATTTTGTTTTCATTATCTGCTGGATTTTGTCACCGAGCCTGATTTCATCCTCTGAAGGCACTTCTCCATGTGTTTAGATACCAGCATGAGCATACTGTATATATAAAACCACATGGATGCCTCTCGGTAAAGAAAACAATCTGATGCGAAATAGTATGCATGCTCCTTGGGATTTATGACTACTTGCACAATCTGAGCTGACTCCCTTTAATCGAACATGCTTTTGAACCCTGTAGGCCTGCAGTGCTATGTGAAGTGGCTTGAAGCTGTGGAAGACAAGACTAGTTGTAAAGCTATGTTACAGGAATGCATCAACTTTAGATCAATGACTACAGGTAGCTTGTGGCATAATAGATGTTGCAATTCTAAACTGGAAGTGTCGTATGTCTGTAAACCAGAACAAATTGACTGTGTACACATACTGATTTAAGAAGAATAACAATAAAAAAGTCTTATCATCTGTGAGTGGTCACTTTATTCATTTAACTTAAAAATTCATCTTAATACAGCAATTTCCTTTCCTAGTCAAGTCTGCCGTTTCTTCACTGAAGAGTATTTCTAATCAAGCCAGATAAATTACCTGTAGGCTAACCTTTGATTCCTTATACAATTCAAAATAAGTTAAGCATGTTTTGAAATAATGTGTTCATTGCAGCTACAAAAAGTAGTTTTTTTTTAAAAAAAAAAAGCACATTTTCAGATTCATGTCCCAGGCTTTAAAACAGCATTCACCTGACAACGTAAGCTCAACTTCTACCGAGCGTTCCACCACAGAACAGTACAGCCTGTGTAAATGAGGTGCTTTCCATGGTCTTCAAAGATGCAATGTTAATAAATAACCAGTCCATGCAACAATGCAGCCTGCTCAGTCTCTCCAACGGTGGCCACACTGAGGACTGCAGCACTTGTAGAAAGTAGTCATGGGTTCGTCAGCAGACCTGGTCTGTATCTGCATGAAATAGGCCCTTGGGTGCTCACACTTCGGACAAGTTTCTGAAAACAAAGAGAAAACACATGTTGAAATGCACACAAATTGCCATCAAGAGTTTTTATATTTTCCCAACAAAACTCTTCCATTTTAGTGAAGAGTGCACATTTCTTAGGTCTGATACAAACTTTAGTAGACAGACATGTAATAACTCACTTCAAATTTTGTTTGTATGATGTTCTTGTACAAACCAGTGGCCTTATTAAACAATACCAAATCCTGAATGACATGATACACTATCTGGACAAAAGTATTGGGATGCTTGACCATTACTTTCACGTTAACTCACTGCTTACTTTATATCTTTATATTGTCAATATTCCAGACTTATTTAATTTTTACTTATTTTCTTTAGACTTGGTTTCAAACCTGTTTTTTTTCTCTACACAATGCGCGTCTGCTTGTTTGCCTCAAACATTACCTCACTGTACGTTTTATAGTGACAAAGGCATCTATCCATGCATCAATCTATCTACACAAATAGGGACTTTAATATGGAGTTGTTCCCCCTTTTGCAGCTTTAACAGTTTGCACTTGAAAGGCAAGATTTTGGAGTGTTGCTGTGGAAATTTGTACCCTTTCATCTGCAGAACATTTATGAGGTCAGGCACTGATGTTAGACATGAATGCCTGGCTTGCAGTCTCCACTCTAGTTCATCCCAAAGGTGTTGGATGGGGTTGTGGGCCAGTCAATTTCTTCCACACCGAAATGATCCAAACATGACTGTATGGAACTTGCTTTGTGCACAGATGTACAGTCATGTGGAATAGAAAAGATTATTTTCAAACTGTGTCTACAAAGCATGGTGTTGTCCAAAATGTCTGCGTCGGCAGATGCATTAAGTAAGGGACCTAGCTCAAATCCTGAAAAACAGGTGGGTCCCAATACTTTTGAGAGAAAAATCCGTACATGTGGGGGCACTGTTGGTTTTCTTTTTGAGTTGGATGTGTTCTGATACTACTGTTGACCATATACTGTAGAAAATTCTACAAGTCTCCACTTTCATGCAGAGAAATTAGACCCTTTCCTCTTCCATTGCACCCTGATTTGCCCACCTGTCAGAGGCCTTGATCGCTATATACTGTGCCATACTAACAGTTTTGCCCCCTTTTAGAGTAGTACCTGCTGTGGAATCTACGTTCTCCCAAGCAGCAGCACCCCCGAGAACATCATCAACCTCTTTCAGCTTAGGATACTTTCTGTTGTTGACCTGAGTACAGAAAAACACATATAAGAATCACTAAGATTAGAACAAAGTCTTTGAAGAAAGTAGCCCAAGTCACCTAAACCAGCTCACCTTCCTCGTGATGTTGTGAACATAAGGACACGTGTTACACGCAAACCTGTAACATCTTTGACCCTCCTCGACAATCAACACATTTCCACACGTCGGACAAAACAACAACATTTTATACAGGTAATATGTATGTATTTACCACAACAAAAAGTCTATTTTTTTCGGTTGTGATTTTCCACCTTCACCACCAACACTCAACTTCGGAAAATGTCTCCTAAAATGGGCTCGACAGGAAACAAGAACATAGGTCGTTCAACTTTAAAATATAAATATATTTTTGAACAGCTAAATACCGTATAATTAAATGTTTGCTGAAACATTTAATACGTTAATTTATGTGATGTAATTTATTTAACTAGCATTGATTATTTACTTGCGGAATTATTGTGTAATCTTTCCAGTTCTCCACCGACGCGATAAAGGAGTGACACTGACCGTGCTAGCGTCTGATGTTCTGGGCTCTAGTCGAGAATTTGTTTCTGTAAGATGTTTCTCTCTTTATGTACAAACTGAGCTGTCTCTGTATAGTTAAGCATTCAGAAGCACTAATTGGGTAAATATTTTTTGGGACGACAGTAATAACTAATATACCTTTTATCAACAATGTATTTTTTGCTTCTCTCATTTTTCATTCGTTACATTATTCACAGAAATTGTTCTCAGTAGTAAAGGATTTTATGGGTGTTTATGGCAGTATATTGCTATTTTACCACGTTGTCAACGCAACACTTAAATGTAACGTGAACATGTACCAAAAAACTATACTAGTACCTACACCGTTATGTAGTATTTCCGTCTAATCTGTCTGTAGTAATAAGGATAGACATTAATTTATGCTCCCCACAAACATGTTACCAGGTATTTTTGCTCTCCGTCGTTAGTTATAGAAGTGTAGTGTTTGCTGTGTCCTTGACTTTATCACCATATCTTCTTTCTAAGTGAATAAATTTATTGCATCCTACTTTAAGACTTTAAGTCTCTAAGTCTAAGTAGGATGCAGTTAATTTATTCAGCACCCACTTAGAATGATATGGTGATAAAGTTCTCTACTATGTGAAGTAATGTTCTCCTACCCTCTGTGACATTCATTTAACTGTAGGTTACACACCTAACGTGTGTATATAGCATAGAGTATTTTCATATTGAGTTTTTATTGAATTTATTTAGACTTTATATTTTATAATGTTCTTATCTCTGTGCAGGCACAACAAAAGCAGTTTCCTCTGGGATCAATTAAGTTGCTTCTGAGCTACATTTATGGAGGTTGTAAACATCTGACAGCATACTGAATGGGTCAGATGTTCTCATAGGGTCCTTCAGAAGTTTACAGTTTTAACTTATACTAGCAGTGCTTGCTGTGTTTTCCACAGGTGTCGGGACAAGAAGATCAGTAATGGACGAGGAGCAACATTGAAAGCTAGAGACCCAAACAGGAAAAATGGATGAGACTGAAATGAAGGAAGAAAGTATTGAAGGGACTGTAAAACAGGAAGAACAAGACGAAGAAGAGGAAGATGAGGAGGCGTTGCCACATTCAGAATTTTTGGATATATTCGAAGAAGGACTGGCTCTGATAGTCCAGGACCCTTTACTGTGTGACCTGCCAATTCAAGTTTGTGATTTACGTCCATTTTTTCAGGCCTTTTTATGCAGATTGTCTGATGCTATTTTAAAAATAATACAACAAAAATGGTGTAGTCTGAGCTAAAATATTATAAATTAATAATGCAAGATATAAGTTATATGGCAAAATTGCACAAGAATTCAGTTTAATTTGTTTAATTCTCTTACAGGTCACTTTGGAGGAGGTAAACTCTCAAGTGGCTCTGGAATATGGCCAGGCCATGACTGTGCGTGTGTGTAAAACTGATGGAGAGGTCATGCGTGAGTTCAAGGAACTTGTCAATAGACACACACATTCCTTTTTCCTGGGCTTCAGTGGCATTGAAAGGAGAAGCAATCAACATATTATACTACATTATTTAAAACTGTATCTCTGATACTGAACTTTAGTGGTTAGACTGATTTGATTCAAAGGAAGAATGTTTTTGTCAAATATACTTGTATGTAGTACATTGATATAGTATGTATATTTCTTTTCCTTAGCCATTGTTGTGGTGCAGTCCGCCACTGTGCTGGATCTCAAGAATGCCATTCGCCGGTACATGGAGCTGAAGCAACAGCGTGAGGGAGGTGTTAAACATATTAGCTGGTATGCCTGTCATGTGGAAAATCAATCAGTTCATTTTCCTTTAGAAGTTTATTTAGTATTGGAAGGTTTTTGCCACAATCTATTGTCTATTTTTTCCCAAGGAAATATGTGTGGCGAACATTTGACTTGGTCTTTAATGGAGAAAGATTAGAAGATGATCGAAGGAAACTAAAAGAGTAAGTACAGAAAAATGCATGACATGAATGCAGCTGGTGGTTGTTAAACAGCTTACAGTACTCAAATGGAAACAACAGGAGTTTTATATAGAACATTTACTGGTGATGAGCAGAATACTCTTTATCTTGCTAGTGCCCTTGTGATTTTTTTTTGGTGTATAGTGTATGTTTTTGTAAAATCTGCAAAAAAACCCCCAAGATAAACCAAGAGGGAAAAAAGGTCGTGTTTAAAAGACCTTTATACTGTTCCTGCATTTTGCATAACAGTTCAGGGCAAGCTCACTTGATGCCTCACATAAAATTTTCATAAATGTTTCTAAACATTTCCCTGAATTAGGGCTGGGCGATTAATCAAAAAGTAATCGATATCGACATTCAGAACCTATAATTGGTCAAATTTTTCCAGGTTGATTATTTTGATTACTTTCCCTTTAAAAATATAGATAGTAGATGTGTGTGT
>JBBPDE010000140.1:6406417-6425489 GCA_037974605.1 Nannopetersius ansorgii
ACACACACACACACACACACACACACACACACACACACACACACACACACACACACACACACACACACACTTAACTCCCGGTTTCACTCCATGCGGTTAAGTGGCTACTCAGTTTCATATGGCCTGAGGTCAAGTAATTCTGTGAAGTAGTAACACATGACAGACACGGTACGGTCACTTATTAACCCACCATGACCAAATATAACATAAAAACAAATTAGTCATCATTTCAACATACGTCATTAATAGCTGACAAACTCAAAGCCAAGATCATTCAATTAATTATTACTTTTAATCCAAGAAATAAGAGAAACATTTGGGAAAATGGGCTGGAGAAACTGACCACAAAGTACACATACAGCAAACATGTGTTGCGGCTACAGAGAGCCATCAACATAACAGAGAAGCTTTTTGAGTGTGTTAGTGGTGAAAGCAAGACTAATAAACAGCTTGATGGTCCTTTCAGTTGCTTCGCATGACATCAGCTATTTTGCAAGTGCTGGGCCATAAAAAGTAAAATACTTAGTCTTGTTCTTGATGGGTACGCAAAGATCCATTAAGCTTTTGAAACATCAAAAGAAGCACATCTCTGGGCACAGGAGCAAAATGTATTACGCAGAGCTCATAAATCCCTGGACAATGTTCAGTGCTATTTTTCCGTTATCATAATCCCTGGAGAGGCGCTCAGTTTAAACATTTGTAAACATGCAAGGAAGGACGTGTTACTTCAGTGCAATAATGCTACTCCACTGCAAACACATTTCAGTAGGAATGTGATGGTGGCTACTGATGAATGCTGTGACGGCACTAGTGTTGCCTACTCTGCCTGGGTAATGGAACTAAAACAATAATTAAAACAATATTTTTCTTTTAAATATGATGCACATCAGAGATATTTTTGCTAACGAGGTGGTGCTGTTCTTTTCCTCACTCTAGTATTAGCAGTAAAGACTTTGATAAATTTGGTGCTGATTTGTGACTTTTACTCTTTAGATATGGAGAAAAAAAGTCGAGCTTTTCACTCATATCAGCACAAACCAGCCAGGCAGCTAACTTAGCTGTTTTAGATGCTAAAAAACATGGAGTATAATACAATTTAACTTTTTAGCAATTTTTTATATTCCACCAGAATATGGATTTTAAACTGCTATTCAGATCCACATCAACTGTGGATATGATTTGGGAAAATATATTTAGTGAGAGGAATTCAGCCGTATTATATGAGCACACCTGCATGCCCATCACAAGGATTGGTTTGAGCTTGATCAAACTCGAGAGAGGGGGTTAGCACACTCTGGCCTGCTGTACTCCCTAGGGGAGCGTCCATTATGTCTGAGTGGGGCTCTGACTCATCCTGTCAAAAATAAACCCAAGCGCTGTGAGAACAAGGCCTGGGAAATCGCAGTTTGGGGGCGGCGGGATAAGCATGGACTTGTGCTCTCTGCAGGCCCGCAGGACAGTTGTAGTAACCCCCCCCCCACACACACACAAAAAGGTTTAGATCAGAACACTATGTGCTTGCCCATGTTTTCCATTACGACCCATGCCAGGGGCTATGTGGGTCCAAGAAGAACATCGAAAGGGGCCTACCTTGCCTTGGTTGCAATATCGAGGCAGATACCCTTTAAAAATCCACTGGTAGGCCACAAGCAACTGGCTTTGTGCAAGAAATTAAAAGACGCTGACTACATGCCCTCCAGAACAGAAAAGTAATAGCAGAACCTTATTTGAACATCATTGAGGCAGGTACTTGCACCACTCTGTGTCCTGTTCACATTCATAAGACTGATGTCAGCGCTGATGATGATATGCTTTCTCGTGAACCCTGGCTGACCCATGTATGATGCAAGCTAGCTCAGTCACTTGGTCTCTAACTCCAGTCCTACAATAAACAAAAGGGCTTCAGTTCCTTATGCCTCGCCAAAACTCTGTGGGCTGATCTCAAATCCTCAGACCTGTTCCTTGGGACAGAACACTTCACCCAAGGAGAGACTGGAGCACTGGATGTTCTGTACATAAATAAAACCAACTGGCTTTGTTATGGCTACTGAACCCTTTTCACTCTGACAAAATTCAGTATGTTTAAGAAACAAACTGACACCGCACCATACTTTGTTGATACTGTCTCTAGAAAATAAATTTCCCCTCTCAAGATTACTGTATCTGCACAAGTGCTTACAGAAGAACAGGGGGCCTGTTGTGCCAGAAGACTAATTTATGGATGCAAGGTTGGAAAACATTGATAAATGGATATGCACTATGACTGATGGTACTGGTGATGGGCAGTGTTCCAACACCCAACAGTTCATTTTAGTTACATTGTTCTTGCCATACCATACATCAACAGTGGGGATATTTTTGGAGACTAATCGTATGTGCCTGAATCTATGCTTAAAACAATTAAAAACTCAGCAGTGTGAAAATTGGCGTCAAAAAAAGATGAATATCACATCAAGAAAAATAACAGCCATGTAATTTAAAAGAGATAAAAACTGAGTTTATGTTTTCATAGCTATGCAAGATAAGAGACTCTACTTAGCAAAAAAAAAAATACACTCTAAAAAGTACTTAGGAAGTTATTATAGGAATGGCATCATTAGCATCACTATCATAATCGTCATAAAGTTTCTCAAACATAAGAAAAACATTTTTTGTTTGTTTTACCAGGCTTCTAAAGCTTAAAAAAAGAGCTCTATAACACACAGTCGCTTCCTGCTTCAGCTCTGTTTTGCACAAGTTCTTGGTTATCAGAAGCACATTAACATAAACCGCCACGTCGCTAACTTCAGTTAAAATTAGATCAGAAGTGCAGAGCAGGTTTAGTCTAAAGCACATGCGGAGCAAGAACCGCTCTAAGTGGGACTTTACCCCTGCAGATGGTTGGGGATTCAACCTCTAGGCAGGCCATGGAGCCGAGAGAGGGGGCAGACAGTGGCCGGGTCTGGAGTCCCATGGAGCAGCGAGAGGACCGTTACGGAGCGCTGGAGTGTGTCAGAAGCAGCACGGAGAAGTTACTCCTCTCTCTCTCTCTCTCTCACACACACACACACACACACACACAAAGTCTGACTTGCTCTCTCTGTGTCGCAGCTCAGCCAATCAGCCGCAGGGTGGGTGTGTCTACACAAGCCTAGTCTGTTAAATTATTTTTAACCCTCCACTCCCATCAAACTGAAACACGGCCTTAATACCAAAGAACTTCAGCAGAACAGAGCCAGAGACCAGAATGGACAAGTTACAATTTCATTTTTCTCCATGTTCATATATTTTCTGTAAGAGTTCCAGTACATCCTGAGAAACAAGCTGTAAGAGCTTCCTTATTCCAAACGTGCAGCAGTGTTTGGCGGTTCTGTCATTGTGTCAAATGTAGAACTTACTGATCTACCCTCTTGAATTCTGAATTTGAGTTTGATATTTAAAGGAAACACACACACATACACACGCATGCACGCACGAACGCACGCACGCACACACATCCACCCTTTGGAAGGTGGTACTGTTTTTAGTACAAAATAGCACACAATTTTGACAACCCTATTGCATTTTCTTCAGTCAGTACGACAGATTGTTATTCCAAAAAGAACAAAAAACAGATCTTAATGTAGTGGAATCATTTCAATGTGCCATTTCTTCAACATATCGGAGAAAACATATCAAAGCAATGCCAATAGAAGCAAAAATAACACATGACATTTCACAAGGTTAATCAAGAAAACTAGAAAAAAAAAAATCAGACGTAAAACAGTAGACAAGGTATGAATGGCTGACATTTCCAGCCAGTGACTGGCAAGGCTTTGGTACCTTGATGGTGACTCAACGCTGACAAGATTAGGCCACAATGACTGAACCTATAATGCCCTTTGGACTTAAACAAACTGATACAATTCAAATATATTCTATATTTCAGTTTCACTGCATCTATTCATTAAGAAAGTGATTGTTATGTGAGAAATTGTAATGTAGGTACAGATACAAAACTTTGGGCAGAAGCTTGTCTCACGTTCCAATAAAACCAGTGATGCGTGGGTGTTACAGGAGAGAGGGCTGTTATTGTAGCTCACAGTTTGGTGCTATTGAGATCGATATAGATGGTGAGGAATCAATCACAAGGACAGTATACATAGTTGTAACATTTCAGGAGACCTGTATTAACATGCTATGCCGACAGAAAAAGGGTCTTAATTAAGACTGGCTCCAATCACATTAGTATTTGAGCCTGTATTTAGTACTGGGAAGTTTCATCTTTTTCAATCAACATAATGTGTAGCCTACATTAAAACAATAATATATATACTATATACAAAAGTATAAGGACGTCTGACCATTACACCAACAGGGACCTTAATGACATTGGATTCAAATACATAGACTTTAATATAGAGTTGGTTCACCTTTGCAGCTCTGAAAGTTACCAATCTTCTTGGAAGGCTTTCCAGGAGTTTCTGTGGGAATTTGTGTCCATTCATTCTGTAGAGCATTTATGAGGTTCAGACACTGATATTGGACAAGATGGTTTGGCACACATTCTCTGTTCCAATTCATCCCTAAGGTGTTGGATGGGGTTTAGGTCAGGGCTCTGTGCTGACCAGTCAAGTTCTACCACACCGAACTCAACCGACCATGACCTTGCTTTGTGCACTGGGGCTCAGTCATGCTGGAATAGAAAATTGCCTTCTCCAAACTACATCCACAAATTCAGAAGCAGAGCATTGTCCAAAATATATAAACAATAATAATACATTTTAGATGGTTTTATTCAGAATGCCAAAAATGTATTTCACACAGCCACTGAAGCTAGAAGAAATACCTGTGTGAGAGCACTTTCAAATTTTAAACAAAAATGCTCAGACTGCATGAAGAAATGGGAAATATGATGAATAATATTAAATACATATGTGTAATTATGGATATCTGAGCAGGTTAAATCAAAAGCTTGTGGGTTCGAATCCCCATACCCTACTACTGTCATCACTGAGGCACGCTTGAGCAAGGCACCGTCCCCACACACTGCTCCCCGGGCGCCCCTCGTTGGTGGCTGCCCACTGCTTCACTTGGTGAACGGGTTAAATACAGAGAAAGAATTTCACACTGTTCACACTGTGTGCTGTGCTGTGGTGTGTTCATGTGTGATTATCAGGGGCCACTTTTACTTTTTAGTCCCTGGTGAAGGTAATGCTAAAACTGGCAGCTTAGAGACTCAAATCCGTTGGTTGGGTAAGTGAGTTCTGGGAATAAATGAGAATCATTTGTTGCCACTGCTTAATAAAATCATCAGATTGAATGTTCTAATTAGTTACAATTTTACACTTCCCGTCTATGTCAGTCATGAAATTAGAGGCTACAACTGCTGCTTGTAGAGCAATATATGATGCATTAGTGGCTGTCTACTAATCCAGTGTTGACCTATCCGGAAACTGCAGTTTGAATTGAATCAAATTCATTCCAATAGATTTGTCTGTCCCAACGTCAAAGTTGATATACTCCAGTGATATCATCTCAAGGTCTGTGTACCGTGTGAATATTATGATACCCCATGTTATTTGAACCCCTTTTAACATGGACATGAACCAGTGAAAACAAGCAAAGACATTCTTCTTTCATTTTCCAGAAAACATCTTTAGTGAGTCATGCTTTCAACTGTATTTCTAGGGAGCAAGGGTTGGGCTGAGTCTGGAGTTTGTTGAATAATACAGCAGCTGAATGGGGACAGGGGGAGCTGAAATTACAGGCATGCTTATTGGGGTCTCTGCTTCCTTCCCCTCGGGTAGCAAATTACTCTGTCTTGAGGAAACACCAGCATACTATTTTCAAGTGATACTCTCTTGAGTAATGATATCCCCTTGGTGGATAACACATGGCACTGGTGGATCCCAGAGATCCACACTATGTGAATATGTCAATGGCTAACTGAGCATAGTTCAGTGCCAGTCTGTCCATTGGACCAGCCCCTCTGTGCGCTCTCATTACAGTTCACATGCCAGTGAAACAATTCCAGCCTGGAGCTTTGGCCACGATTGTGAGAACCAAACGAAAACAGCCATAGAGGTGACCGAGGGAACATAAAGTCACACTGACCAGAGGTCTCAAGAATGCAACAAAACTTTTCAGTGCCAGAGATGTCAAGACAGTCTCAAGAACCAGCGCATGTCTGAGATCCTTCAGTGTCGGAGGGATCTGGCGATTGATGCTGACACAAAGATATATCATATTAGTTTACCAGTCCTGCACCCTGAAGAAGGCCAAAGAACCTCTGGACAAGAGTTAAAGGGGCCGTTTAAGCCATGATTATATGTTGGCGTCTGCATGCAATTCCAGCGTAATTCCCCCACTTCTCTCTCCACAAACAAATTTCTCAGCTGTCTGGTGGGGCTTATTTTCTCAGTGTCAAAATGGACCTGGGGTTTAACAGATGATAAGGAAGTAGGAAGCAGTGTGATGTGGTTGTATAGAGTTTACGCTGCCGGCCTTTGCGGGGACCGACCACATGAATTTACTCACCATTCTTACGCTCCTTGAGTGGCGGAAGATTCTGAGCGGACTGCAGGGACAATTCCTCCATGTCATGGGTCACAGCTTCGCTTCTGGGGCTCGGAACCAGAACCGCCTGTTCCCCCTCTGCTCCCAGACTCCCCTGGGGATCCATGTCTCCTCAGGAGGAGGAGCAAGGGTTTCTCTGGAAACGAGGAGGGGGTGGAGCCAGCAAATTGTGGGAAACTCGGAGCGTGGTCTGGAAAAGAGAAGCGAAAATGACTGCATTGTTTATCAGCATTAACAAATTGGGGTGGGGTGACCAAAAGTAATTTGGGCTTGATCTCAACCATGTTATTTTGGATATGAACGTGAATTACAGTCATGTCTGCTTGTCATGGATAATTGAATGATTGCTAATTAGTGCATTTGGCTAACACTATTCTTTACATTACTGGTCTTGAGCAATTTGATACAAACATACATCACTCTCTTCCATTTAGAACTAAATTCAGTATGTAGACCTACAAGATTAATACTATTATTATTTAGCTCCTCTTAGACAAGACATAATGGGTATTTGTCTGGAAAATAACACTGGACCAACCATTCACAAGCTTCCTGTGCAATGTGAACTAAATTATCTGCATTTGTGAATACTTAATAAACAATCCAGCCGATTGTGGGCTCACTAAATTATAATTCATACCAGTAAAAATACAATAACTACCTTTAACTGCATTTATTCAATGGGACTACTACCATTTATTCAATGGGCCTTTTTTAAATAACAAAATTTTTAATGTACTAAATAAACACTCTAAAATGTTCCTTTTACAGTTTCCACTTTTTAAAAACAGAGGAAGTGCCTTAGACAGTGCCCTTTAACAAGCGTATCTAATCTAAAATAGATTTGTACAGTATTTGTAATGTGGCACTTCCAATACTATAGTCTGTAAACATTGACCAATGGACTCCACCCACGCTCCATCTCTGTTTACTGAAGGAAGGGATGGATGATAGTCAAATTAGAATATCACACTATTTGCATATGTCTTTGGGATGTATCTCCCAATCTGCTCTCAATGACAGCAGTCTTCTGTGACACAGAGGGTATAGAAGGATGTGGGCCAATAAAAGACCTCCACCCAAACTGAGTAATTGACCTATTAATATTTATTCATTCATCTACCAGGATTATTCCAGTTTACTTGTATTTGGAAGAATGCTTAAAAATAAACTCATTGATGGGAAATGCAATGCAGTAATAGTTGCTTAGTAACTGTACAAAAACACAAAGAAATAAACTCTGAAGGATATCTGCTATCCCACTTTGGCTCAATAAATGAGTTAATTAGTTGTTGCAAAGTATTTATTTAACCATGATTTGACAAGAAAACAAATTCTTATTTCCACTGGTTTTGTGTTCCTTTGAAGGAAGTGTCATATTTGCCTTTGAGCATCCAATTTTTACTTTTAGTCTCATTCTGTCAGAAGTGTGCCAGGAAATTTCAATTTAAAAAGAATCTAAACATGAATCTTTCAGCACTCATTTACTTCTTATTCAGAAAAAAATATCAAGAAATTATGCTCACTGTGCTAAGCTTAGGAAAAATGTCAACAAACATTTTGTGGTTTTCCAAAAACCCCCAAACAACACATTCATTTCTATTGAATCATTCAAGCCTTTCTTGACACATAATCAAATTTCAGACCTAAACCAACTAAGTGATACAGGCATTCTAACTGCTCCCAAATTCCACAGGCTGCCAGCAACAACATAACTGCAAAACAGTTCACTAAGAACCCAAACCCTCAGATGGCGCAATTAAAAAATGGCCTCTTCTGGCCACCTAGGCTTATGGTGTAACTGAACTCAGATGAGAAATATATCCTGCTTGGTGTCTGCTCTGAAACAGAAGCTGCTTTTCGCCTCCATGAATTAAAAGGGTGGAAATCAAAGAGGTATTCTGACAGTATGAGGCAGACTTGCCAGTGGGAGTTGGACCTATGGGTGTAGTTTGTTACTGTCAGAATTAATCCTTAATATGGCCAGCTTATTCTTTTTGCCAGGTTAAAAACAGAGTGACTAGACCTTGGCACAACAGTAAGTGTGCTTATCCGGCTCTGGTCAAGATATATGCCTTTCTTGCTCATTTAATGTCTCTGAGATTTTTTTTTTAAAAAACTCTCACAGTGTCTCTATTTCATTGCAGAATGAGAAAGATTGGGATTTAGATGATGAATTGGGCCGATGTAAGATATTATAAGCACATACTCTTCATTCAGCATGCATTATATATCACATTTAAATAAAGTTTTCTAAGTCTAAAGCAGATCGGTTACTTAAGCAGATGTTCCTGATGATCTTAGCATTTCAGCAGCTGCAGCCTATGAAAAATGACATTTTTATTTACTGGCACAAGCTTTATTTTGACTGATTTTGCTATGAAAAGTAACTGAATACAGCTCAATGAAATTGGCCCATTTCCCGCATTATTACTTCATGCAGGGATATCCCAAATAACAACCTCCTGTTCGTCATTATTAACCTCTCTCTGGGGCCCAGTGCTTAGTGGGGCAGATGGTGGGAAAAGCAGGGGCAGATCCCTGTGGGCCATGGCCCTTTGAAGCTACAGAGCCCACCGCTGCCTAGTGGCAGAGCAAACAGTTCACACATAGTGTAGCAGTGTAGCAGTGTTTCAAAACACAAAGATGCTGCTAGACTATTTACAGAGTAGTAGAGTGTAATTATTATTAAAAGGCCTGTCATGTCCCCCTTCTAGCCATGTAACATAGTTTTAATGTTCTAGAGTCTGTAACAAGGTTTTAAACACTGGTAAAAAAAAATCTCCATGATGATCAGCAGATGGCGTTGTAGCCCTCTGGTGGAGAACATGTCTTGTGTTGAAAAGAAACTCAGAAGCCTGATTAAGGGCATGTCGTTTTGAGTAAATTGTTCAGCAATGTATTCTAGTTCTCTCTTCATGTAGGCCCTATTTAATTTGTAGTTGAGGACATGAAGACAAAGCGGAGCATTACCTTTAGAGAGCGCTGCCAGTGCTCACTAGGTCATGGTGACTCTGAAACAGATAAAAATACATATGTTAATAAAGGGGAATCTAAATAGTGTTCTTTTTAAATGTGATGATGATGGAATGGTAAACTCCAAAAAAAGAGAAATCCCCAAGTTCCATGAGCTTGAATATTCTTACTGCACGTTCAGAATGATAACTTTACAGAACTTAAAAACAAGTGTTAATGAAAGTTTATGTAGAGATTTTAAACCAAGTTAAGCACATTTTTAACAGCAATGTGAAAATGACCTACCCCTCTTTCACTGTTTTTAAATACTTTTTCAATTCCCCACCCCAAAGAGGAAAAAAAGCTATAGTTTGTAAAATAACTAACTTTTAGTGAGGTAAACTTTTAAAAAACTTTATATTTTTATCCTGTATGACCAAGAAACCTGGTTCTACTCAGTTCCAGTAATATTTTGCAATCCTTGCTTTAGTGTGTGGGAAATCTGATGCTTCCTTCTTACAAGCCTTTCTTTCAAGTTTGTGGTCATCCAGTTTGTAGGTTACGAGATGATGTTAGGATGCAACTGAATCCTGAAACTGTGACCCTTAAAGAAAGATCAGTCTTAAACCATCCCCTTCACCGTGAGCCAGATTAATCGCATGTCCAGCTGTTTAAAAACTTCTTAATGGGAGTTAATAACAATGATGTTATTAGATAAGATACAATACCTTTGTTATAGTGGAAAATATACGTTGTTACAACAGTTACAACAAAAGGTAAGAGCAGCAAAACAATAGAATAAGCTATACAGAACAGTACCAATTAAAAAGCACACTACAAATAATACAAAATAAATATAGACATCTCTCTTTCATCCTGTCTGCGTTTGTGGTCTTGTGGTGTTCTGTTTCAGTTCTTGTGTTGCACCATGATCCTGGAGGCATGTTGTTTAATTTCTCTGTGTACTGTGCGTATGTGATTTAAACGACAATAAAACCTACTACACATTACTTGTGCAAAAAATGCAAATATAGAGGTAGACAGCAATAAATAATTGTTCAACTAACATCAACAGCCAGACAGAGAATGTGCAGGCTAAAATGGCATTTACAGTGACCGTTAGGTTGTTAAGTTTGTTTTGTTTAAGAAAGAACAGTTCAGTGTGTATGTACTGTATTAGTGGAAGGAAGAAGATCAGTTCACGGGTTTGTGTGTGTGTGTGTGTGTGTGTGTGTGTGTGTGGGTACAGTTTATGATTCAGTTCTGACTGAGGACTCTGATGGCCTGAGGGAAGAAATGTTTCCCATTCTGGCAGTGGAGGCTCTACAGCTAAGGAACTTTTGCCAGACAGGATGGGGGAGTAGAGGGTGTGTGGGGGTGTGTGGGGTCATCCACAGTGCTGGTAGCATTGTGGGTGCTGTGCGTGGTGTAAATGTTCACAACAGAGGAAGACCTTGATGATCTCAGCTAGCTTCACTATCCCCTGTAGGGTCATAAGGACTGAAATGGACCACATCAGTTACAGAAAATGCTCTCTAGTCCATCTATAGTGTGTGGTGCAGAGTTGGAGTCTCCACCTGAAGGAGAGATGCTGCTGGCACGTTCAGGTGAGCTTGACCCTGTAATGCTCTAGTGACGTCAACACCTATAGCTTCTGTTTTGTCCACATTGAAACAGGTTGTTGTCTCTAAATCAGTTCATTAGCGGTCACACCTCCTCTCTGTACGCCACCTCATTGTGGCCACTGATCAAACCCACCGCGGTTGTGTCATCAGCACTTCTGATTGCCTCATTCATACCAAATAGATCCTCTGTGATTTGAATCTGAATGTTTCGCAGAGGCGCCCCAGATGGAGTAAATTTTCCCTTATTAATTTCAAATTTAAAGATTAATATTCCCAGAAATGAGCATGTTATGAAGCCACATACCTCACCTGGCACATGGTACATTTGCTTTAAAGTTTTGAAAATGTCCCTTTGTGCATTGAGCAAATTAGCATCTAAACCGAGCTGCACTAAAGGTTGTTTGCCTTTAGTCAAACAGGGTTACTATGGAAACAGTAATCTGGTCATGTACTGATAAGTCTTGCTAAACAATAGCGGGACAGATATTTATGGATGAGGGCCTCTCCACTGAAGAGCCTATTAAGAGAGATGAAAAACAAGCCCATGAAAGCCTAACCTTGACTATCAGAGATTATTGTGCATGCTCCACCCTTCCCCCAGAACACATCCTTCTCACAAAGGCACACTTAAATATTCATTAAAAAACACGCTTCCACACTATTATTCTGCTAATGCTGTTGAGCGCTCTACATCAGTGTATGAATTACTCATTTCTTTTTGTAGATCTGGGATCTGAGCACTTCTTCACACCACCAGTTCCCACATCTTCTATCACTTTTGGTTTCTATGACAAATGGATGAAACACCTTTTCATTTCCAAGATGCGAAAGGTCTGCATGCTTAACTGAGTTAAACAGATTCATTTTTCCACAGAGGGCTGGATTAAATGACCCAGCAAGCGCAATGATCCTGTTATCTCCTGCGAATTAAAACCAACGGGCTGATGGATGTCTTAACTCGTCCAGACATACAGAGCCTGCAGGACCAGCTAAGCCTGGAATTGCTTTCTTGGCTGCATGAAAACACTGTGCCTTAATCTTACTCAACACATCCAAAAGGGCGGTGGGGGTTTGCAGGATTTGAGCAATCAGTGCCTATGGATGACGCACTATGTGTACTTCGTCTTTCTGAAGCGCAATTTCTAAACCTCAAATTGCGATGAGATTGAATTTTTGGGACAGAAAAGCTTGCCAGAATGAGCTGTAATTGTGTTGCCAACAGCCGAGTGAGGAGAAAATGCCTGAGCTCAAGCTGGGGAGACAGCACTGGGCCTCCCGCACCTCAGCTTGTAAGAGCATGTTGCTGAAGGATGCATCCTGGCTCCACCTAGAACAGGAAGTACCACGCATGACCAGTTACAGAGTGTAAACAGTTCCCATGTACCAGAAGAACCCCTAGAAGAGGACACTGGTGATAATGAGAAACAGGATCAGGCCTTATTAGAAAAGTATGTTTGAACAAACAAACACATTTGACTTTGGTTACACAATGGCACATAATTAGGACTGTTGCTATCAACTATACTCGTAATCAAGTGATCTAAAATTATTTTGACAATTTATTGAGGAATCACATATTTGCAAATTTAAAACATTTAGTTTTACTTCATGTGCAATTTGTAAAAGGAGTCACATCCTCCATGACAGTACAAAGCCTTGCAGCTCCATATGAAAATTCAAGCCTGCCTTGAATGATTAGAATTTTCATGGTAAACAGACCAACAGAAATGGTGCAAACTTACTTCATATTCGTTTTCCTTTTCCAGAAAGTTTAATATTTTAGAGATACAAGATCTTATTCTAACTCTTTTTAAGTGATGAACACAAATGTGATTTCCCTGACCTGATTTTAACTAATAAGCATGACAGCCATACTCCATTCTTGTTAACTTTCACACTGACACATTGCTAAATTTGTCCAGTATCACAGCTAACAGATAAGGATGCACCTTATTTGCATCTTATTCATTTGATCATGAGTATTTAATTCAGATTTTGGTAGTTTTATCAGCCCACGACACTGATTATAGGCTTTTCACCTGAAGCTCACACTTTCCTGGCTAAATGAATGCACAGATATGAAACACATGCTGGTGGATTACCCGAACAGCTGACATTTTTGGCAAGCCATAGTAGCAGCATTAAAAAGCAGTGTGTGTGTACGTAGCTGGTGTAAATCAAACAGGAGCAAACACTGGCTGATTATGACCCTGGCCAATTTAAAGCAGGAACCTCCAGTCACAAATGCTGCAGTGTTTTTTTTTTAACTTGTGTTAAAAAATAATAAATAGACATTCTGCCAAGCATGAATTTGGTTATGATAAAGTTTACAGTTTAATTGTTACTGACAAATTATTAATCTGCAAAAATAACACACATATCAAACCTGTGGTCTAGATAATCAACCCTAGCTAGTTATGTTTATATGACCCATCAAATGGCTGTGCTAATCATTGTTCCTGAGAATAATGACTCAAGGAAAGACACTTTTCCACATTAAAGTCATGGTAAAAGTCGACCCAAGTCATCACGTTGCAGGGAACACAAACAGGATGTCTGTGTGGATAAAACATGCATTGGGTGCAATACAGAACTTCTGCCGGCTATGAAATTCTCCCCACAACAATCACTTCACTGACTCACCCACAGTAAAGCAGCAGGGGGTCAGCTGGGCAGCTAAATATATCTCAGACACAAGCCAGAATAAGCAGCTGAAAAACACACACACAAAAAAGTGTATTCCATGTGTGTGTGTGTGTGTGTGTGTGTGTGTGTGTGTACATAGAGAGCACAGAGATCAAGAGTCAGCACAAAGACAACAGTGTGAGACTTGCTTGAGTGAGAGATGGTAAGGGGGAGGGGGAATTCCTCAACCATTCCCAAAAACGATCCCACATTTTTTAAACAACTTTCCCAGAAATCCAGTCAACTCCCCAGGGGGAGGACCTGGGTGCACATGGCCTCTGCCCCACCCACTTCCCCCCAGGTCGCACTCTCAGGCTGGCAGACAGACCTCAGCAGGGGGGAGTTAGTAACAGGGGTGCCACCTGAAACTGCCTCTTGTCTCTACTCTGGCGGTGCTGGAATGGATGCGATTTCAACATTGTTAAAACCGATGCCTTCAAAAAGCTGCAGTAAAGATTCAAAACACAAAGGCGCTACAAAAGCGGACAGATGTTTCAGTGCAGTATCGACGACAACAATTTCAGTCCCCTTCTCACCAGGAAATACATGTACAGACGGCATTCCAGGTGTCTTAGTCCAGTTACTTATCACAAGAAATATGCAGGCAATCAGCATGAGTCATGATGATGTAATGCTTTAACCAAATCAGAGACAAATATTTTGGTAAACAACCATCTAATCCTGTTTATATACAATACTCTCTCACACACATACGCATACACAGGCGCACACACACATGTGGGAGGAACAACAAGTTCTAGGGACATGCAATTCCAAAAGTTTTAGTTTTAAATCAACAATGCCCCTGTGGTCCAAACAGTTTTAATAGAATGGTAATTAAGCTAATGTTTCATTGTATGCAAATCTAGCTATTCTATTACAATGTAACTGAATTTGCAGAATACACAAATACATTCAAATAGAACAATCACATACGTTTTGAGTTAGAATACAGTTAGTCTCGCGTAGTTAGACTGACGGCAAGTTGCAAAGCAACTTTCTTTGGCCAAGGCATGTCAACAACCAATCACAGTTCGTTTCGTTCAGCGTCACGTTTCGGGGCGTGGAAATGTCCCCACAACAACAGACCGGAACAGAAAATCAAAGAAGAAGAAGAAAACCAGCAGTAAGTCATTGATCTGTTCATGCACGTATAACAACAATGGATTACCATATCTGATCAAAACACCGAGTAAATCAGTAGGATCATACGTCTGCGCTTTGTTTCCCGGCGGACCGAAAATAAACAAGACACTCGCGTCCCCCGGAAATCCGATAAAATTCACCCAATCAGATGACGACTTCAACATTCCTGAAGTGTTTCCAATTAAGTGTACCATATGCATCAGACGTTTAGCCAACGTTCCGTGGGCGTGACGTCTGAGGCTGACACTAGTCAGCTACGAACACGGCGCCCGGGGAGCAGTGCGTGGGGACGGTACCTTGCAGGGTACCTCAGCAGTGCCTAACGGTCTTGGGAATTGAACCCGGACTTTCTGGTCGCAGGGTGAATGCCCTAACCACTAGGCTACCTTGAGGCTATTGTTTTTTTTTTTTGTTTGTTTTTTGTTTTTAAGTTTGATTTGTCGAAGAGGTGTGTGCTTGCCTCAGTCATGTGTCTCTTTGAAAACGGATGCTAGATGATCAGGGGCTAATTAATTTTTGAGATCTGGGACTATTCTTCAAGCTTTCGGGGCTGTAGCCCCAGAGGCCCAAGCCTGCTGACTCCCATGTGTAGCCCCATACAAAAATAGCACTGATGTGTTATATGCTTACCTTTTAACATGTAAAACAGGAACTGGACCAAGTAAACAAAAGCTAAGTGCTGTCGCCATTCCACCCACAACCATCATCCATTTCCTTATTAACTGCACAACAAAAAAGTTTTATGTCAAAAACAATTAAAGCTTTCAAAATGATAACATAAGCAGCTGTGGCATCTGTTAGCAGGTCTACAAATACAAGTTCACTTACTGGATATTTATCACTGATTATTCCAAAGATGGGGGAGGCAGCACCATAAGGTAACGACACCCCAATCATGAGCAAACCCACAGATCCAGCACTCATGTTAAACTGGCCACAAAAAAGGTAAAGGATATCAGTTATAGTACTAGTGTTTGTACTCTAGTCTGTTTGAGAAATGAGAGAAATCAGTTTCTTAAGTCAAAGAAACTCACCCAACATGATGTAACATCTGATAATTTAGTACTGGGTTGTCTAATGTTAGTTAAAAACCCAGTAAATAGTTATATATAATTAGGGATACTCATATATAATGCCATAATGTACAGTATCATTTTAGTCCAAATCAGAATGCTTTCATGTTTATTCCAACCTGTCTTAGGCTGATAATCTGCACTACCTTTTCAGTGGCAAATAATGACAGCGTTGCATCCAGGAAGCCAATTCCTGAGCTGAGGGTGAACACCACAAAGCAGGTAAGAATGATCTTCACTCTGGAACACAGCATAAAGAAAGAGGCCTGTGATGGAACTGCATCTGTGGAGGAACAGAAACACACTTATTTCATATTTATGCTTTTTAGACACAACATTTGAAAGATATAAGGTCACAGAAATCACTGATCCCTTTAACACCTGGTCAGTTAATGGAAAAGGACAGGAAAATGAGGAACGACTCAGCCTGGTTCTTGTATACAAGCTGGTTTGCATATTTTATTGCTTGTGTAGTGTAGTGATCAGATTTCTGTCTGGCTGACGTGTTTGATTACCAACAGTAAACAAATGTGGCTAAAATCTGATCATGATACAGTCCAGATGAAGTGACCAATGGTAATCGGGGTCACAGTATCCTCTTAACAGTGGTAGCGAACTTCAAAAATTCGAATCACATTATATTCAGGTTTAAAGTGATTACTAAAATGAGTGCTGTCGGTTACTGTCCCACTAATAAGAATGCTTAACCAAAGTGATTCTCTGAGCAGGGAATTAAAGGCATAGCATTAAAGTGATGTAACACTTTCATTAAATGATTCACTAACCAAAGTAGGGTAAAATCCACATGTTTAAGGGAACAGTCAAAAACAGAATACACCCCAGAACAATGAATGGAATTTCATATCCAAATGACTGATACATCCATCCACCCAGTGGTGGTCCCAGTATGAGTCCAATTCCAGTAAAAATCTCCATAAAGCCCTGTAAAGTGGGAATGACCTATTATTAATCAAATCATATAATTATGATTTCACACATTTAGACAAAACAAAGGTCATAAAATGTAGAAGCGATCAACATGTTTGATCACTTCTCATGGGAACCTTGTAATTCCTGTTTAGGGATGCTTCTTCAGTACAATAGAGCATTCCAGCAACTTTAGCCATAATGGACTATTGTATGAGCAAAACAGTGGTTTTCTTGTGAATCTATGGTTTAGTTGCAAAACAAGTGACTAAAACCTACCAGAATTGTGGCAATGTTGTGGGGGAAAACTTTTGCTGTCACAGCAAATGAGGATGTTACAGCAGCAGCGAAGCCCACTGCGTTTATAGACCTTATGACAAAACAGAGCACTATAAAAACTGTTCCCTCTGGAGCTCGGTCGAGGAAGCTGCATGTTTGTTGGGGGGAAAAACACAAAAATAAAGATTTTTATATTAAAACACAGGCTATGTCGTTGTTTTCTCCTCTCATGGTTATGTTTATTTCTGAAAAAAATTCATGTAGTAAATCTACCAAAGTGTTCACATTAAGCAATTTTGTCAGTTATCAGTAAAGTTTTCTAAATCTGATTCTAATTAATGCAACCCATTCCTCACCCGAAGAGCACAGTGCATCCGCCCGACACGAACAGGCCTGCAGTTATCATAAACTTGGCTCCGATTTGGACAATCTAAGCAAAGTGAAATCCATTAAAAAGCAATTCACAACATGAAGCTGGGAAGCCTGTTTTCAGGCTTGTGACTCAACATGGGGAGCGGTGATGGCAACTTACATATTTACCCAGTATTAAGGATCCAACCAAGGTGCAGAAAGCATAGCAACCAAATATCAAGCCAATAATTGCTTGGCTGACTCCTTTCTTTTCTGCCTGTGAAACACAAAACCAGTAACATTAGTCATGTAACCTTCCACGTGTTTTAATTGACTGGTGCTCGTTTTTCCAGTGCACAAAAAGGGATACCGTTTCATGCCCTTACTTCGAGTGGGAAAAAGGGCCCCAGTATTGAGTAGCATATCATCGAGCTGAAGTTTATGGATGCCATTGCAATAAGGGTTAAGATCTTAAGACGGGTCATCTTCTGGTCAGGGATCTCTGGAGGACCAGAGCAGTCTGTGTGAGCAGCAGTGAAGAGGTTAGTAAGACAAGCCACGATTACAAGAGAAGTGCAGCTAAAGCCGTTCCTTTAACGTGGTCTCTTATTTAAATGTACAACTTTTTTAGTTACGAATAAGCACATTATGCTTTATCTGCATGTTCATGTTCTGAATGAACGCACTACAAGCATGTCCAAGGTCGATCCGAGTTGTAAATGAGGAAAAGAACACAACTACATTCGAAAAACTCCGATTACTCACCTGTAAACTGTCCAGCCCCTGCATCCATGGTGTTGGATTGCTTTAGTGAAGTAGCGGAGTTCATTTGACAGATGTCTTTTTTAATATGAAAACTACCTGGAGCTCAGTTGTGTCAAAGCAAAAGTAAAGAGACTCAACATGTCAACCTGCGCCGTGATTGGCTGGTAGTGAGGGATATACTAGCCAATCGAAGTGAAGGAGGAGGGTTTGTCGTAGGTGTGCGCGCGCCCCTTGATATTTTGCGATCTGGTTAGAACTAGAGCTGGGATACTCGGATCCTTTTTCGGATTCGGCTCCCTCTGAGTCACTCAGTAAAATGATCCGGAACTAGGTCAACGGCAACTTGACCTAGTAGACCTATATCCACTCTCAAGTGAAAGACATAATGGCCAAGACAAAGCTCATTCAGGCATCATTTAACATAATATTTGACCAACAAGCCTATAATGGGTCTAATAATGATTTTTATAAACGTTTTAATGTTCGACCTTATAATTAACCTATCATTTATATTATTCCATCATGTTCTATATCACCATCAACAATTAACCCTCCTGTTATGTTCGCTTCTCGGGAACACCAATAATGTTCCAAAAGTGTCAGAAACCAAAAAATCTCAATAAACATTGGTAATACTTCATTATTAAGTCCATTACTAACCATTTAAATCAATATTTGGTGTAATGGTGTTGTTTACCTCTCACAGATCATGTTTCAATGAGGATAATA
>JBBPDE010000140.1:6430426-6453220 GCA_037974605.1 Nannopetersius ansorgii
GGTATGCTGTGTCTGCTTTGGTGCCAAATAAAAGCAAGAAAAAGAATTCTCTGAGTGTGTGTGTCACCTTCCTCCACCGTTCGCCACAATATATATCCAAACATTTCCTACAAGATATCACTGAATGCAGTTACGCACTTTACAAATAGAAACAAGACTATGAATTGAAATGAAAAATAGCCCTCATTATTGAATTAAAGTGATGTCCTGGCTGTTGAAGCTGCTGTAGGTAGCAGACCGGCATTCGGACCCAGGCGAAAATGTAAATATAAACCGGGGTTTACGTACTGAAAAGTCAAGAACGAGAGACACAGAGAGAAAGAGTAAGGGTGAGCGAGAGAGAGTAAAAGAGAGAAAAAGAGAGAGAGAGAGACAGAGAGAGCGAGAGAGAGAAGATCCGCACGCTCCGGAAAGTCACAAACCAGAGAGAGAAAGAGAGAGCTCGCGGGCGAGAGAGAGAGAGCGACAGAGAGAGCGAGACAGGTTTAAAACGGGTGCGATCTGGAAAAGTCACAAACGAGAGAGAGACAGAGAGAGAGAGAGAGAAAGAGAGACAGACAGACAGGGAGAGAGAGCAAATCCGCGCTAAAATATCAAGGTGAAAGTCTTCATAGCTTGCGTAGTATAGACCCAGCTCCCAACCCAACTTTGTGAAAAGATTAACGGCGATATTTTTTTACCGCCCGATATGAGTCTCACATTAACGCAGCACGTTAACGCCGATAACAGCCTACCACTAGTTTAAACACTTCATGTAGGCAAAATTGTATGCCATGTTGCATGTTGGAGAGATGTTTCCTTTAATACAGGTGCATAAAAAGGTGGGTGCATAAAAATCTTCCATCAGCCGTAATGGTGATACTTCACAAGTAGATGGAAGCTTATACAATGTAAGCATCAGTCAGACTTTGCATTTCCAGTCTAGCTGTCCTACATGTTTTTGCACTTTGGGGGGAAGCTGGAGCTCCTGGTGGAACAGACACAGGCACAGACACAGGGAGAACATGCAACTCCACACAAAAAGGAACCTCTTCACCCTGGTCAGGGATTAAACCCAGGACATTCTTGCGGTGAGGTGACAGCCCTTAATTCCTTTTCATGGCCTCAACATAAAGATGTAGATGTAAAGTAAAGAGTATGTTAACATGATGAACATGTTAACAAAACCCAAAACATACACTACCAGTGAAAAGTTTGGACACACCTTCTCATTCTGTGGTTCTTCTTTGTTTTTATTATTTTTTACATTGTAGATTAACACAGAAACAAAACAAAATGATGAAGGAACACATGGAATTATGCAGTTAAAAAAAGAGTTGAACAAAACAGAATATGTTTTGGTAATAATGAGTTAAATGGTTCTAAACTCTTGACGAAGAACACCTGTTAATTAAATACCTTTCCAGGTCGATACCTCATGAATCTGACTGAAAATATGCCTAGAGTGTGCAAAGCTGTCATTAGAGCAATAGGCAATGTTTTCAATATTAATCTGCAATATAGCCAATAATAAAAACAAAGAAAATCGTTGAATGAGAAGGTGTGTGCAAACTTTTGACAGGCAGTGTATATATGAAATAGATTCCTTGTTTACAGTTCGATTCTATGAAAATTCCGTGGCCCCCCAAAAAAGTCTTAGATTTTAGCTGCCATCGGTACTGTCTTTGAAAGTAATGGCCATTTGTACCTGCCTACTGAGGGCATTCTCTACTAAACTGGCCTCCCTATCATTAATACCCTCCCACAGACCTCTGCTGGATCTCCTTTGGGTCTACAAGCCCTAAATAGCTGGTGGATCGAAGTCGCTGTGATTCGTATTACATGCCGAAAGAGACCGAAGTCCTCTAGCGCATCAGAGCTACCCACCAATGCCCTCTAAGTGCAGCCAAAGACTCAGCTCAGATATCGTCTCTGGAAGAGCACGATTGACTGGCATACTACCTAATAAACTATGGGGTGTTTTTTTTGGTTTGTTTGGGAAATAAAACAGCCAGAGGCACAGTTTGAGAACATTCTGGGTGGATCCAATACAAAGGATGACTCAACGCATTATGGTGCAAATGAGAAGAGGGTCAGTAAGTGTAGCATCATTCTGTGGGTGTGGGGAGGGGGCTTTATGTCCAGAAAATGTTAATATTTGGACAGAAGAACACAGAAGGACAGAAGAATTTCAATGTCAACAACAAAATTCCAAAAGATGTTTTTTCTTTCTGCAAAGCGGGTCTGTAACAAAAACAACATTTTGGCAAAGTCTAGTTTTATGAATATTTTGCTATGTCTTATTTACAAAGCACAATTATTTATTTTCAATTTCTTTAATTCAATTCATATATGATTACGTATTTTTTTTTATTTATTCAGTTTATGTTCTGTGTTGAGTTCTGACTTGTGTTTTTCAAACTTGACCAAACCACACAGCCCAGTATGGGATTTGTCCTACAAAAAAACTTGTATACTCCACAAAAACATCAGTTTTATTTAATTTTTATTAATAATAAATGAATAATAATTATTCAATAAATAAGAAATAAATGTTTAAGCTCACAGTAAAAAGTTTCTTACTTTTAGCAGAACATTTAATACAGGTATGCTGATTCTGAACCTAACATTGTTGAAAATAAATTGCTGATAATCTGGTGATTTATTCTAGACTGCAGCTCATTTATTATGTATATTTATAACCCTCAACAAATAACAATCTTTGAAAAATAAGGTGGTTGAGATCTGAACGTACCCAAGGCGTTCTGAATTCCATGAAGCATCTTAATCATGTTTCACTGAGAGCTGGCTTCAATCCAATTTGTCTGAATTTGTTTTTGAAATGCAAAGACTGTGTCTATGTAAAAGGTGTCACAACAGACACCACAAGACACACCAGGTGTTGATATACAGCTCACTGTTGAGAAGCATTGATTGACATTACGACCTTTTTATCCATTATCCAGTGACAATTTGGTTGTGTTCTGTTGTGTGCAAGGTATCTTTCTCCCAGGGGCACAGCTTGCCGCATGGGTATTTAGACTGCAACAGAGTCCCCTAGATGCACTAGATATAGTTTTAGGAGACTGAAATGATTATAACCTGGATAGTGGACTGCTGTGCTTTTGTCAGTATGACAAACAAGATAAGGAACAAGATAAAGCTTGATAAATGTTTCACGAATACTAAAATCCTTATGAATCCAGAGTTAGACCTCCTAGTGGCATTTCTGCCTTAACTCCAATTTATAAGTTCTATACCAGTGAAAAGACAAGTTAGAAGCTCAAAGTGTTATAATGTTAGCTAACACACATAAGATGACACAAATGCCAGAGTCACAAAGCATGTTTTGACTTGACTGATTGAAAAATGATACATTATAATAGTTCCCTAGAAAAAATTTCTGTTGTCGCTACTGACTATATTTATTTCCACTAAAAGGATAACGATGTGCCCAAATATTAAATTGTATCTAAAGACAGTAAAATTATTATGAATCTAAGAAAAATACCGTAAGTATGTAAATAAAACGTAAATAGCCAGAGAATGATTTCAAAAAGAAACTCAAAGTCAAAAGAGGTACATAGTTAACAGTTAATGTAAGAAATCCCAAATGACGTATGACGAGCAAAAATGACTGGAAGCAATGAATTTCTGTAAACAATTGATTAAAATTATTTCCTCTGTTGTTTTGACTCTTGCTAGTCCTGAAAAATGTATAGATCTAATTAAAGCCATTATACCCACTGAGGCTTGAAGAACTGTCATTACTGTGGACAAAGTCAGGTGTACTTTCTGGGGTAACAAATTTAAAAAAAAGCTTTAGGCACTGACTTTTTCAATGGAATTAGTCCCTGTGAGGCAATCGATATTTCTGCAGTCAGCTGACACCCATACCATCCCACTAGTGTGGAAGACATTAAGCCTGTTCCAAAGAAAAGATGTGCAGAAGGGTATGATGACTTTCAGACAATGTCACTCAATTCTGTTATCATGCAATCATTAGAAAATATTATGGTTGAACATCTTCATAAAACAAAATGTAAGACATAAGATCCTTTCCGATTTGCATGTAGGTACAGCTGCAGTACAGTAGATTCAGCTGTCACATTCTATTCCAAACACACTTAAAACATATGTTAGAGCTCTTTTTTCTTGATTTTAATATATTTAGAAATTCAATAAAAGTCAACTAAATTTGCCAAATTTATTTAGTTACATATTAATTTAATGATACATTTTCCTTAATGATCATGACCAGTTTAGGAGTATCTCAAAGCTGCATCAGCTCACCTATGTTATTTATATTGTAAACTGTATCACTAGCCTGCCCAGTTTCTTTTAAAATACTTAAATGATTCCACCTTATTGACTGACTGTGATCTCAGATTGTACCAAAGTAAAGTGGACTGGCTAGCTGAATGGTGTAACTGATAGAGGCTCCTAAATTATGTAACTAACTAAGCATTCAGACAATGATGAGGAAACAGCAAACTCAATCCCTGGAGATGCCACAGCCATTTGTGACCAGGAGTCCAATTGAGCATTATTGACATTGCCGTCTCTGGGGGAAATAGGATAGGCCTTCCTCTCCCCCATCACTCAGTGTGATGCTAGCCAGCACAGGTGCCTGTGAGTTGATGTAACCGACATAACTGAATTGGCAGTTTTTGTTTCCAGGTGTATTCAGCTGTCAGTGATGTTGTGTTAGCATGTGTCTGAGTCACATGCAGTGACATTCATGTGACTCAGAAAAAGCTATGCTTCAGCTCTGAGCACTAGTAGTATTGAGTCTTAGCTAGTAGGTGGAATTGAACAACAGGGGAGAAAGCTGGGAGTGGAGAGCATCTGTAAATTATTTTTGTGAACTTTCAAATGAAGTGTGATAACAAGTGTGAGACATTTTATTATCCAAAAAAGAGCTCTTATGGCATGATATGTTTGGTTAAGAAGTGTTGTACCTTAAACTTTTCAGCTGGCAAGTATGATGGCAGAACAACTAACATATAGCAAAACAAACTTGACCAGAATTTAAAAAATGCAGTGTAGCAAATGTGAATTGTTTTATACACTGACTGAAGAAAATTGCCATTGTCATTGACATTGTGACAGTTTCATGACCCTATTCGTAGCACATAATGCTCTACTATTTTGAAGGAAGGAACTGCCAGTATTGATATAAAGTTCAAAGCTTTTTCATCTTTTTTTTTTTGTTCTGCCACAAAAAAGGCGTGACTTGTGCCTGTGACTGAATAAAAGCCATGATTTTATTCATGCTAATACTTTCTCTCATGCCCTTTTGCAAATATTATATAATGTATATAAATATAATACACCATGTGTTTCTTATTGTCTGTGGGAATTGCAGCCCCTAAGAGTTTCAGCTGAATTTTTATCAAAAATAAGTTCCAGTTTTAGAATGCCATCTTACACAGTGGAACATGCCATTTGTCTTTAGTCTCAGGTTGGCTGAACTGAGTGCCAGTGGAAGCCTCTGCTGCTCCTGCGAGTCATTATTTGTCTGGGATGGGTGCCAGCACCCTGTCCTGTGTGTCAGCACCATACCCTGTCTGCCCGCCACTCTCAAACACCCATACACACACAAGTGCTCTCCCACAGCCCCTGGAGCTTTTCCTTGTCTCTCGCTGCTTTTGTCCTAATGCAATGCAGATGTGCTGCCACCAGGGAAAAGCTCCGCTTAGGTGTGATTGACAGAAGTGAGGGTGCACCTGCAGGTGCCATTCTTTTAAAGACTGAAGAAAGACGATTGATGGAAAAAGTCGTTGCTCCAAATGGATTTTTCAAACAAATATGCATGAACGTGAGGGAAGCGAGTGTAAATATTCATTAAGATTGACCTGTTCTGCTTTCCTAAGCTCATTGTTTCAAAATCTTTAGTATAAAAGGTTTTATCTGGCAAATCCCCATGCTGCTGGCCAACTCTGATTACAGTGAGCAGTGAGTCTGTGAATTTATTCATACATTTCTTTCATCTTTCATCTTCATCTGAAGCAGGGCTGAGCTGCGTTGTAATGACATTCAAATGACTACTCAGTTGTGTGTTATTAACACTGGAACCTGATGAAGCAATATTTTATTTCAGTAGAAGACACATATGAAATGGATGTGAAAATGAAGTGGCCTTTGACTTTCATTTCAAAGAGCAGACCAATAAAACTCAGTTATGATTTTATTATACAGAACCTATAATTCCATGCAGACCACAACTAGATCACAAAATGTAGAACAGTAACAACAGCAATTAGAGAGGGGAAACATCACAGAAAATAATGATCATGTGAAGTTATGAAGTTGTGGTATGTCCTTCATAGTTGCACTGAAAGAAATCTAGTCTGACAAAAACACAGCAAAAAGACATAGATAGATAGACAGATAGACAGACAGACAGACAGGTAGGTAGGTAGGTAGGTACATAGATATTAACAGATGGACAGAGACAACATAACATCTCAGTCTCACACAGACACCAAAAAATGTTCCTTCATCCCAGACATGTGGCTTTTTTGCCCCGTCTGATACAGTCTCACTGTAAAAGTAGGACTGGTCATCCTTCTCCTTGGACAAAATAAAAGATGGTAATAGCTACATAACACATAGATCAGGTCAAGGCAAGGAGGCCATCACCATGAGCATCCATCAGATTGCAGGGGAAGAGTCCAAAGGAGAAACCACGATCATTTCACAAAGCTTGTACTGAAAGGCAGAAAAAATAACCTGCCTTAGATACGAAGTAAACACAGTTGAAATACATAGACAAGACACTTTATTTTGATGGTCTCTTATTGCTTATTCTCAAATGTTCTCTCTTTTTAACAGTGTTGTTACTCACAAAAAGTGATTTGTTGCAAATTACTTATTACTTCTTTATAAGGGTAACTTTAATGGAATTACTTTTATGATAACTGAAAAAATAATCTCACTTCTAGGTTACTCCCAATAGTCCTTTTGGTATTTTTACTTAGAGGTCGTTGTAAAGCTCATTTAAATGACCTGTCACTGTCCCTGCTTGCGTTTGCTCTGAACATTCATATGCTAATAATTTTGCATGATATACCAATAAACTAGCCAATACAAACTGTTCAGAAGCAGCATCTTGTCAGTTTTAGTGAGGTGGGTTCTCTCACTTCTACCACATGAAGATCTTTATCCATCAGTTTCATGGTGTGATGAGTATGTTGTCCGAACGATTTAACATAGTGCTTCCCGTACTCCCAATAGAATCAGGTAGTAAGCTTACACTGGCAGAGTGTGTACAAAAGATTCTGCAAGTGTAATGTAATTGCAAAAATGTAAATGTCTGTTACACTACATTAAAATAATGTACTTCTGTACTATGTAATGCTTGACACTGTTACCATTTGACAAAAGGCAATTATAATTCAGAGTTAAGTTTGGAGTTGTTGACCAAATTTGAGGGCAGCATAACATATATCCTCCTTAGTGAAGGCTATTCCACAATGCTAATCAAGAGCCAAGAGTTACATCACTTCAGTATGAAACATGGAGTGGCTGTTTCTGCAGAGGAATATGTTTACAAATGTAAATTACTTTTTCAACTTATTTTATTTGCTGGTTTTGTTGACTGTCACATTTTTTTTACCATACTTTGATGTGTTCCATTCTGGAGACAGCCACCTAATTAGCCACGTCCTTCAAATGTACCTCTATTTGTCAGGCAGCATGTTATCTGAAAAGGAACCATCCTTACAACCTTCAGAACCACCACACATCTTAACTTTGTGTGGTTCAAATGAAACTTGTTTTAAAGGTGCATTAGCACTCAGACAAAAGACTAAATTCAACCAAATGCAAAACCCCATGCCTCCTCTCATGACTTTTTACTCATCTGAACAACAGTTACCATCATTAACATCACTAAAGTGCTTGGAATCTGGAATTATGGAATTTTGTCACAAATACTATTGTTACTAAAGCCAGCACCAACCTGTATTTCTTGAGTTGGTTAAGAAGAGCTGCGGTGGCCACCTAGGGCCACATTGGAGTATGCCTGCCCAGAATGGCGTGGAAACCTTAACACAGTCTGTGTCAAACCAGACTAAGGGCTCTATTTTGAGAAGTTAATGCAAAAAATAAATAGAAATCTTTATTTTCATCTTTATTTTCATTGCTTATCAATGAGTTTCCAGATACATTTCTACACATGAAAGAAGGGGAAGGAATATAAGTCCCAACAAACACTTCACCAAACATCCACCACACACATGAAGAACCCACAAGCTTCATACCTAGGACTGGCTTACAAAGGTCAATCGGTCTCCATGTGAAGACAACAGCAATGGCTATGAAGCCCAAGCACTAGCACTTAACCAACAATAAACCAACAAAATAAAAATTGCCCAGACCCGTAAAACTGGATTAAAATTAAAAGACTGACCTACCTTATAACCAGGACCCAGTACCTAAGCACTCAATCTCAATGTTAGTACCACAAACCAATAAACCACCAGCAAACCCTGGCCATGAAGGAAGATGGTAACAGGTGCCCCACTGGTGCCTGTAAATAATGCCATTGAGGAACCGCCCACTAATTAAAATCCACACACACTGTTTCGACATACATGCTTCGATTGGTCAAATAGCCTATCATCAATATATAATTCTGATACTGATTTTTTAATGACACACATTATCAATATGATTACGTAAAAGTACCAGCAGTTCATTCTATAACACAGGTCAACAAACAAAAAAATTGTAATCATCAGAAACCACAACATACTTTTCTAAACCAGTTTTTCATGCTGATTTCAGATTTGCTTTAAGATTTTTTTCAGTCACATCAACTTTTTGAATTATGAGTAATATTAAATTTGCAAAAGACTTGCATGCTGTCTTTATTAAACTGCAGGCACCAATCAAGTAACCAATCAACACGTCAGACAGGCCACACTGTGAAATAGATATAATGATCAGAGTCAGCTACCACTGTTTCATCAAAAACCCTCAGCATATGATTATTATATGCTAATTATATCAACTATCATGCAATAAATAACTAGCTTCATCACAAAAACTGTACTTGTGGGAAAAACTAAACACAGATTTGAAATCAGCATGAAAAGCACTACAAAACCCACAGAATCTTAACTGTAATGATTTTGACCTGTTGAAGTGTGTAATCAAATGAAATATAATAAAATAGCAAAAACCACTAAAGAAACAAACTTCTTGCACTAGTCTTACATAAGGATTTAGCACAGAGTCTCTTTTGGTGCTCACACTGCCCTGAAACTTGAATGCATCCTCATATTGTTAGTTACTTTGGATAAAAGCGTCTGCCAAATGAATATAACGTAATGTAATGCCAAAAAACATCTGTGCACTTCAAATGTGTACCTGTGTCCATAAGGAGTGCTGTGCACCCAAACGATTCTAAAACACGCCACTTATGGTTTAATAAATCCCCACTTCAGACATGGTTTCTGTTGCTGAAAAATGCTGCCATTTCACTGCCTTAAAATAGCAACGCACTGACAATGCACCCAGCCACACCTCATTTAAAACGCACCACTCCTACAAGCGGCAAATGCATGCAACATCATTTGTTATTTTGAAAACGTGAGCGCGTAGCATGGAAATGAAGAATTCGCTGGTGTGAAACTAGCGAAACCACTTTGTGCCGTGCCGTCTGCCAGTGCAAAATAGAGCTCCGAGACTGTCCATAAACATGCATTTCATTATCATTAACAAGGCATATTCTACACACCAAGAAACCCTTCATACTCTCTCATTAGATACTCTCCAAGAGAGGAGACACACATAGTGCAGGTCCAAACATCAAGTTTGCCGATGTTTAGTGTGTCTTTATAAAGTCAATTTTGTAAATACTTCTGAAATTAGTTTTATTTCTGTTAAACTGCAATGTGAGTGTGAAATAAAAAATCTAATGGCTCCAAATTTTACGGCAGCTATTTTTTGTATAAGATAAAGATATAATAAACCTTTATTAGTCCCACAAGTGAAAGTGGACAGTACAAAGTGAAGACTAGCAATAAGAATAACAATAGTGCAGAATAAAATGTACACTATACTGTCTGTAAATATAAACAGCTATTCACTGATTGTCTCCAGCCATTTACTGATAATTAGTGTTTTGGAATGTAGATGGTGGAATTATGACTCTATACTTTACAGGACACTGTTACTAATAACTTTGGCTTGTGCTGAATTTAGGGACAAAGCAGAATACCAAAGTGTTTATCAGGGACGTCCAGTACTCGAGTTGAAGGGGGATGAGGAGGGATGGCACCCCCCCCCGAAATAAAAACAGTCAAAATCATTCCCCTTCTAAAACGAACATCCCCTGTTCCATCCCTTGTTCTATTGTACTATCATTTCAACATTCCGGGGGCTTTGGGCATAGGACTATTGAGTAAAATACTGTGAGTGAGAGGGCACGCACTAATAAGGACCCAACTTTTTTTTAATTGACATCAGTAAGCGGCATAGCAGGTGACAGTGTTGTTGTGATTTTAACATCATGGCCGAGCAGCATGGATAGCTCAATCTGATGGACTTCGTATTTAAATGGGCAAAAAGTAACATTTTAGGTAAATCAAGAGTCAGAAATATCAGTCATTATGTTTTTCGTGTACAACACAGTTGGTCTCCGACTGTCTGCACTGTCATCAGCTCAAAATATGTCAATAAAAGCTCAAAATATAAAGGATAAAATCCACCCTGATTTGCCCCCAGGGTTGTAGGAAGAAATTAGCGTGTATAGAGGGCTGAAGACTTTTCACCAAACCTTTCCTTTCATTTAAGGAAACAATAAAAGTTCAGCAGTGAACAGTTATGGACACCCATAGTATTGTTCTGTTGAACTGAGTACAAACGGCGCTACCAGAGAAATATTACTAAACGGGCTCCAGTTGCTACTTGCTAACAAGCAGCGCCGTGTAGCTTCGCCTGGGTCCTAATGCCCGCCTGCTACCTACAGCAGCTTCAACAGCCACTACATCATTTTAATTCAATAATGATAGCTAGACTTATTATTTTTCATTTCAATTCATAGTCTTGTTTCTATTTGTAAAGTGTGTATCTGCGCTCAGTTGTATCTTGTATGAAATGTTTGGATATATAATTTAACAATAGTATAATAATTGCTATATATTTAGGGTGGCTTGGGATCATTTTGGGGGCGGGCTTCAGGCGCCCATGGTGTTTATAAAGTCAAAGTCCAAGCAAGAGAGATATCTGATGTAAGGGGCTTTTACAGTTGGCTAAAGTAACTCATCTTATGTATCACAAAGAAAGCAGTGAAAATACTGGCAAAGTTGAAGAATTAACAATGCTTCCTCAGCTTCTGCCACTATTGACAGATGCAGTTTCTAGACAAAGGTATGTATGTGACTAAACTCAGTCACATCCATACCTTTGTTCTAATTAACGGAATAATCACTCAAAGCTGCTATGTGATCTCTTGAATACAGAGAATGAGACATACTTCATTGCGAGGGAGAAAAAGAAGGTGTTGGGTTAAATATTCTGTACACATATTCCATATTTTTTCACAACGGATGTTCTGCGCTCAAAGAACAGCTTGCGTGTACAAGGAAATGGGTTTCAAAACCTGTTAATTTGCTTTGCAATCCAGATTGCCCAACGCGTAATAGTTTTTAATTACAGTGCACTGAATTAAAGGAAAGAATAAACCTTCCCTTATATAGCAACCTTGTTTACTCAACAATCCAGACAAGCAAGATGTTGTGGTAAATACACTCTAAATACTACATCACATATTCATATCTATTTCAGAAAATAATTTGAATGTCCCCACATGTCTCTGATAATTAGTGTTTTTGAATGTAGATGGTGGAATTATGATTCTATACTTTACAAGACACTATTACTAATTACTTTGGCTTGTGCTGAATTTAGGAACAAAGGAGAATACCAAAGTGTTTATAAAGTCAAGTCCAAGCAAGAGAGACGTCTGATGTAAGGGGTTTTTACTGCTGGTTAAAGTAACTCATCTCATGCATCACAAAGAAAGCAGTGATAATACTGGCAAAGTTGCAGAATTTACAATGCTGCCTCAGCTTCTGCCACTATTGACTGATGCAGTTTCTTGACAAGCAGAAGCATGTATTCAGACTGCAGTTCAAAACACTGCTCGAAATGGTTGTGCATGACAAAAAAGTTTCCACAAGTTATGTAATGTCCTTTTTGTTCCAAAATAGGTGGCAGCATTAATAGTTCTCTCTACTTAATAAGAATAGTATGTGTAAAGGCAAAATCAACAATTTCTTCTGTTTAACGAGTTTCTTCGTTTTTTCTTTCAGCATAATATGATTCTAAAAAAGAGCTCATCACATGATGAATCCGTCCCATGGAGGCATCATAATGAGCACTAGCTAATCAGTCTTAAGCTGTCTTGATACACAGCAGTATTACATTTCTGAGTCAGAGTTTTAGAGGCATTCAGATGGTATATCTCCTCAAACAGTGTCTAAAACTACAACTCATGCATCACTCTCAACTCCAAATTCCCTTCCTGAATGGGAAGCAGGTCCAAATCCAATCCGCTCTCTGGATGTTGAGAGACTCCACTGCTCTTTGTGCAGTAGGATGACTCCGATTTCTGTTGTAATGATAGAGGCTGAATCACTACATCCACAGAGCATCAGTGAGTGTCTCAAATCAGCACTGTGTAAGACCAGCTCCTCGCAGCTTGGCATCAAAACCTCTTTTTGACTCGCTTTTGGAACAGCACGAGACAATACCTTCTTTACTCTCCTAATGGTCTCTCTGCGCAGAAATACAGGGGTGGGGGGTGGGTACATTCTGCTGGATGCTGGGAAACAAGCAGTTGCTAAGGAAATTTAGGTCAGTCTGACAGACTGGCTTTGAAATGATCACATGCCCATGCTGTAGTTTTTAGAACGTGCCCTTTAGAGTTGGTGCTAATGGAATTTTTTCTCTTTGCAAAATAAGAGGAAACTGTAATTTTAAGGGATATCTGATATGCTGGCTAACAGCAGTAACAGACAGATGTGGTGCTACTCCCTTAAAAATAAATGTTCCTAAATGGTTCTTGACTTTCACTGGTTCTTGCATTGCTAATCAAAATGCTTACATGCATGTATGTCATACACTAATGTTTAGAAGCTGTTACAAAAATAATGGATACACAGGCAAGACAATGTAGGGTGCCGCACCTATCCTTAGGTTCAACTGTTATTTTCCCATCATTTCCAATGTGTCATCAATATCTCAAAAATAATCTGAGCATCTCTTGACTTTGATCTTTGAACTATTTTGTTAGCACACTACTCTGCTAGTCCTGGATGCTTTGTCATACTGTTATAAGGCTTTAAACATGATTAAAAAGGAAATGCTTTAAACATATTCTTCACTGCTGTCCATTCAAGGTGACTGGATTCTTCTTCTCCAATCTTTGCCAATGTCAATGTAGCCACAAAAATATCAGTGGGTTTAAAATTCTACCTGTATTTCACTTAATCAATTGTATGATGCATTGTCTTGTTTGAATAGCCATTATTTGCTATGGTTGTCCTCCTCTGTTCAGTGAACACACAGGATAACACATCCAAAACAGTTGCTAAGCATCAGCGTATGACATACAGGCAAGTGAGCAGTTATTTTTGACTGCTCATGTATTGTGGCCTCACAGTAGCCCATTGTTTGGTCAGACCCTCATATGGCTGCCTCAGCTGAATGTGGATGAAGTAGTTTCAGTTTGAACCTAGGCCCTGAAATACATTTCAAAACGGACTTGCATGAACATGGCCTTCTTGCTCATGGCCATTCAGACTAGGTTTCAGACATCACCATGACAACACCTCCCCATCTTCCAAATGTTTCAAATAGCAATGGAAAAGATGGGAGACAGCATCAGAATTTGTCAGCTGAAAAAACTCATTTCCAATGTCATTCCAAAGTCCAATTTGCAATTTTCACTGAAATCAATGTCACAGCAACCATATACACACAGAGCCTCAGAGGTTTGTGATTTGAATTTCAACACCATTTGCTTTTAAAAAGCTGTGACTGCAGCATTGATCTGTCAGATGTCATGTACAAGTAGATGTCAAAGCTGGTAATCAAACCCACTGGCACTTTCTCACACCCCTCAGAAAGCAACAAAATAAACTTCTCATCACATTTTGTTACAAACAACAGCAGCAAAATCAATAAGGTATATAGGGAAAGTAAGGATTAGTCTTAAGGCTTATTCCCACCATATTTCAATGTCAGCCTCCCATGAATACCCAAGCCCACACCTTGTCGATGTTTTTAAGGAACTGCCTTAACTGCAGCATAAGTGAGGAGACAATTCAGCCTTAGGAAACAATGGATGAGTGCTGTTGTTATCAAAGATCCCGGCACTCAGAGGAACAAAAGTCTGTTGCAGAGGCTCTCCACTCACGGGGCCATGTGGGCCGAACACCCACTCACGCTCGGGATGTGTCACGCATGCTGAGCACCCATCTCTCAGCAGTCTCTTCAGTGAACAGAGCAGTCGTCATCTCAATCATCCCTACATACATGCCGGGCACAGCCTCCTACTGCTTCGAAGCCTTCGATTGTGCAACAAAAACATGCGAGAGCATACAAGCCCTCCAACACTCCCTCTCATCAAACAATTTACAGCAAAATGCTAACACCACAAACAATGGACAAATGCCAATGGGCTGTGGCTAGCATGAGCTCATTTGCTAGCTGTCTCCCTGATAGCTTTTATTCATTCAACAGTTCCGAGTAGAAAATTACTTTATGATTGCTTTGGATGAAAAACAAGACAGCAAAATCTCATTTCACTAGTTTGAATCATATCTCCATGGTCAATAAATGTGTGGTGGCCTGCAGAAACCCTTCACATTGCTTTTATGGGATTTTTATGCTTTATTTAAACACAAAACAAACACGAGTCATATGAAAATAAGAGCACCTCTGAAAACTCAATACAGAGAAAATCACATTAAGTTTTCACAGCAGTCCATTTGTGTTTATCAGGAGTTAAATCACATGCCTCATATAAAATCCATCATTAGTCATTCATACATACAAGATATAACAGAAGTTATTACTATGCTATATCTCTTTTGTGCCAGTCGGTCAGCATACTGCAGAGAAACCTTTTATCAGGCTCTGCTCTGCTTTTTATGCAACAGGAGTGTAACATGCTGATCTGTGTGTATTATGCCTAGAGAAAATAATTTAAAAAGGCTGAAATTGCTCAGCAGACGGATGTTTGAGTCTTAGTCGGTGTAACACAGTTTTGATAACTAGCTTTATGTCATCAATGTTAAATGAAGGTTAAAATTAAGGTGAGTCTTATCTATGAGAACAATAGAGACACTCGTGACCATAAGGTGGAGGCTGAGAGGTTGTATGGATGAATGGATTCAGATTGTAATTCTGTTCCAGAACATTAACTCATTCACCTTCACAGATGAAGGGAGCTGTAGTGAAAGAGAAGATCCAGGACAAATTCTGAATAGCTTGAGTCCAGAATATTGATCTTAGATTCACAATCATAGAATGACATGACACATAACACATTCACATCATGTAACTGTAATTTGCATCTATGGTTTTCCTTAAAATCATCAAAAGTTTAAATGATTTGATACATTTGACTATAGTTTCATTTTTGAACATTATAAATTCCATAACTGCCACATTCAGAATTCAGTGAAAGGCACGAAAAAGACTGACATACCCCAGAGGAAGATATTGCTGCTCACAACAGTCTTTTCTTTTGTCTCATCATCTTCTTATTTGGATATGATTGAATTCTAGCTTGTTTCTTCTACTCCCCCCACGGCCCCTAAGGAGAAATGAGCTAAAAAAAACCCTAATTTTAAGACAGAAGTTCTTTATCACAGCCTTCACAGTTTTCCTCTCTTTAACAGCCTCATGGATCTCAAAACTGTCTTTGGGAGTTTGGGAGTTATTGGTCCTATTTGGTTTAAATGTTGTGCATTCTCATTTACAAGCCAAACTTTCTTTTGGACCGTATGGTTATCTGGTTATTTGAGAGACTTAAAGATCACTGCAGGGAGAGCTTTGAGCTTTGTTATCTTAAATTGGGATTAGGCTGAGATTAGAGGAATGCTCTTTCTTGGGTAAAATTGCAAAAATCTGCTATTGAAGTTAAACTGAGCTCAATTATGTCTTAGAGAAATAGACTGGACAAAGAAGGATCTTATTTTAAATTTTCATTTCCACGGGGGGCATGTGGTGGGGTTGTGTATGGGGGTGTATGTGTGGGGGTGGTGGTGGTATGTGGGGAGCAGTCAGAATGCCATAGAATATGTAATGCAGTACTAAACTCAGTCACATCCATACCTTTTTTCTGCTAAACGGAATAATCGCTCAATCGCTCATATCGCTCTGCTATGTGATCTCTTGTACACAGAGAAGGAGACATACTTCATTGCAAAAAGAAGGAGAAAAAGAAGGGGTTGGGTTAAATATTCTGTACACGTATTCCATATTTTTTTCACAACGGATGTTCTGTGCTCAAAGAACAGCTTGCGTGTACAAGGAAATGGGTTTCAAAACCTGTTAATTTGCTTTGCAATCCAGATTGCCCATCGCGTAATAGTCTTTAATTACAGCGCACTGAAATTAAAGAAAAAAAAAACATCCCTTATATAGCAACCTTGTTGACTCAACAATCCAGACAAACAAGATGTAATGGTAGATACTACATCACATATTCACATTTATTTCAGAAAATAATTTTAATGTGCTGCAGTGGTTGAGTCAGCATGGGGTGCTGTCAGTGGTTTTCATAAATAATGGGCTAAACAAATGCTCCGTACCAGCAGTAATATTTCATTGTAATGTGCAAAATGTCATGCATCTGTGAACATATTCCAATGACATTGGTATAAATGCTAATGATGTATAGATTAGTCATCAAAAGCAAATGTCTTACAAATTGTAATGTACTTTAAAATCCCAAAAGTCTAGTCTCCCTAAACCTTTTAGTCTTTAGAAGATGGGCCTTGGACTTCTTTTAAAGATTGGTTGGTTTATCTTGAAAAAGCAGTCTGTGGCCTAAGTGAACAGAAGAATGCCACCTGATGATCCCCCAATGATAAAAGGCTGGATGAGCCTGAAGCCCAAAACAGGAAACAATTTCATGTGAAAGTAATGGAATATGAACTAGGTGATCATGGGTGAAAGCAATTCCATAACCCATCCCCCCCTCACGATAATAGCCACTGGAGAGGGCTTGGAAATGGCCGCCTCCAGGCCTTGGGGTTGAGCGAGGATGAGCCTCCCACACCAGGCTTATATAAAATCCAGCGCTCCTGTCAGAGGAGGGATCTCATGCTGCTAAATGAAATCTGAGGCTTCTATTACAGTGAGGAAATTAGCTCTGTGGGGCTAATTCCAGTCTTGCTTAGTGAGGAATATATCATACCTATTTGGTGAAAGGCTGCTGGTGTGTATAAACCTGCACAAGTAGAAAAATGTAGGAGGTGTTTCCTTGAGTAAGTTTTCTGATTGATGCATGAGATTTGGCCATGAAAGGGAAGAGTCTGACCCTACCTAGACAGCGAATCCATCACTGCCTCCTGATGTTAATAATCTGTCACAAAGCAAGGATCCCGTGATGGGCTCAGGAAGCAGTGCTCTGAATAGAAGGTGTCACCAGTCAGTCTTTCCTTGCCAAATGTGGCGTCCTGCCAGACAAGACAGGTCCATTGTTGGAGTGGAAGAAGTCGGAAAGGTCAGCTAATGCGAGCGGCTTCGAGAGAGTGAGGGGTAGGGAGGGGAGGTAATGGTGCTGTGGAGTGTCAGCATGGGGGAGTAATTTTGGGCAAGCGAAAATACCGCCGACATGTGAAAAGATGAATAGAGACAACATTTTGTGGCACCCCTTTTATTTTGTCGCCTCCTACTTGAAGTTTGGAGCATTTGGTATAGAGACAGAGAGGGAAGGTGAGGTGAGGGAAACAGCATGATACGACATGAGACATTTTCAGAAAAGACAGAAAGGGAGAGCGAGGCAGAAGAAATAGAGAAGAAGCTGAAGAAGATGGACCGCCTGTGCAATAGCGAAAAGAATGACAGAAAAAGAAAATAGTCAAAGAAGGGGTAGTAGCAGAGTGGAAAGACATGCTACTCAAGGACATAGCTCCATCACCTGTAGATGTGATGATTTTGTCCAACATATGATTGATACATGTAGTGCTTCTCCTGTCAATACATTGTCATCTACCCATGACATCTACCCATAGCTCATACATGCTTGAGATGGATGCAAGCAGCTGGGATAATTGAGCTCACTGACAGTCCAGTGCCTTCACGTAGTGTCCTGATTACTAAGCTCAGACTTCTGAGGCAAAGGCCAAGAGTTTACCAAAAGAAACAGGAAATAGCATCTCTGAACAATGCCTTTTCTTAGAAGGTGCACCTGCTGCACTTGAGTGAGTGGTGGAGAAGACCTGGCAGGATGTTGCTTTGTATACCTGGAAGCTTTATGAGAATTACTCAAGCGGAAAGGCAGTCTTAAATTGAAACCAGAGAAATGCTTTGGGTCAAGGAGAGATCTTTTAACTGAAGTCTTTTGAGACAGTGAATGTAAACCGTAAAACACTAAACATTTGAAATGCATGATTTATAAATGTACATAAATTTTATTCAGATATCAGTAGATTAGATTTACACTTTTTTGTCTTAATTATTGTACTCGTATAATTGTGCATTAGATGCACACGCAGAATATGCTGGATAAACTGAAAGACAGACAGAATGGAAAACACTGAAGAGCGGGCCAAATCCCTGATTGATGTGCCTGTCAGGCGTGGGCCCCGGCACCTGGGATGTGCTGTCCTCTGGATGAGGCCGGATTAGCACCCGAGTCTTTCAGAACCACTGCCTGGAGTTCTGGCGCTGAAAACTAAGAGTGATGAAGGCAGTGGCTACAGACAGATGGCAGGCCATCCAGATCCCTTTGGGCTCGCTGATCCTTTTCAATTCTGCCTCGGAAAAACTCAATATGCACAAAACAAGTTAAGGTGGGGAGGCAAAGCTATCGTGTTTTATAGCTGATTGGCTCGAAATCTAATGATTTACACTCTGTTCTACTGATGGTGGAAAGTAACAAACCATTAATGAGTTTGCCTACCAGGGCAGAAGTGCTCAGAAGTGTTTTATTAAGCAAAATGAAGGACCAGTTGTGTTTAAGAATATAATTTTGGACTGTATTTGGTGTTCTGGTGTGGCAGTGGTGCAGTGGGGACTGCTGTCACCTCATGTTTTATTCCTGCACAAGGATGCTGAGGGTCATTTCTCAGTGACTTAATAAGAGCAAAAGTGAAGAAATCACTTGTTCTGTCAACAGGAAAAAGAAAACATGGCAAAATGTGTTTGAAAATGTTGTTAAAACTGCTGAAGCAAAAGAAAAAAGAGTCACACTGAAACTAATAAGATTGTCATTTCCGCTCTAGAGTAACATGAAACAAGGCTGCAATGGGGCAGTTCAAGTCAATTGGATTGAATGGGTGTACACATAGTGAATTACAATGAAGACAGAAAAGGGTGTTTTTTGTTAGAGAGCCAATTTTGTCTTAGCCGGTATACATGGAGCATAGTGAAATTACAGGTTGTGTTGATCAGTTATTGTCATCTGTGAGTTACAAACAGAACAGGAGTGGTTGTACTGTGATATCAGTTTGTGGCACTGGTTAAGTTGAATGAGACAATCCAAATAAGCCATACATACACAGATACACTTTTTTGTATAGACATATGGGGGGTGGCAACACGGCCATGTTTGTGTTTACCTTCCTGACACACAAATAAATCAAGTGTGTCACCCACGTGTTGTGGGAACATTTCAACAGCCTCCATTACTAACCAACAGGGAAGACAGATGGAGTGTGCACAAAGTGCACTGGTGCGAGTATTTGACCCAGGTGACAGCTAAAGCCCACTAAAAGATAACATACAGTGCCAATACATGAGGATTGATATGGACAGTTCTTTATAACTGTCCATATCAATCCTCATGTATAACTTCTGAATACCAATGACAGTATTTACAAAATGTCAGGCTTACTGCCTTATAATGGACAAAATGCTCTATTGCATGTTAAGAGCATGCTCATTTAAGTCACAAACTGGCAGAACATACTTCTGGGACAAACAAAATACTTTACTGAAGGGCAGATGCTACAAAAAAGATTCTAATAAAAGTACACATTTTTCATATCCATGCAATATGTTTACTGTTGCTTAAAACGACAAAGTCCTTGAGAAGTGCTAGAGGAGCTTTGATGGTAATCACATAACAGGAATTCACTCAGGGAAAAGTTACGGTTTTACATGTTCAAAAGGCTTATCAGTGCAAGGACAGAGATGTCACATGAGAGATCAGTGAGACTGAATGAAATCGACTGTGCAAGTCTGTTGAGCATGTGAATGTCCAAGTTTAATAAGTAAAAGGTAGGGAAGCCTTGTTCATGTACTGTCAGTTCAGCGGTGGCGTCTGTTCTCAAGATCACCTTTACAATCAAGTGCAATTTATGTCTGTGAAGGGGACTCTCTTGAAATTGTGTGTAATCCATCAAAAGTTAATGAACTAAATTGACAGCACAAAATGAATAATAATTCATAACACAGGCCCATTTTGTGTCTTTCCTGCACATGGGCCAGCTGACCATTTTATTTTTCTATAAGATGATGATATAATCTGCTACATTATTTACATGCCAAGACCAGATATCTATACCTTGAATAAATAACCATGCCCTCTTATAATTCACGCATGAGTAATTCCTGGCTTGCTTGCAAACCCCACACCCCGTTTAATAGGTACTTAATGAGTGACAGCAGTCCCAGCCAGATCCAATGAGGTGAATGCATAATGAACTTTAGGAGGCTCTTTACTTACCGTCATCATGCAGGGCTTGTCCGCTGGGCTTCGAACCAACCCTTTCATCTCTTCATTAACAGGAGTTGGTCACAGCTTTGAGGAAGAGGAAGAGCAAACCAACATCGTCCTCAGGGATCAGAGTGAGCTTCTAATATATGGTTTGTAATTTTGCATGGCAGAGAGTGTTGATGAGGTAGGGATGGTGCACAGACTGAAATTCTGAGTTTTGTCGGAGGGACGTGACAGCTCATGTTTTAAAACATCACAGGGGCCAAGGATGAACCGAGAATCAGAATCCCAGGTCTATATCTGAAGCAAAGAGTCATTCGTTACAGATTTTTTAAAATCTTTTTTTTTTTTTTTAGTTATAGGCAAAAAAGTTTTAAAAACTTTTTAGATTTTGCCTATAATTAAAGTCAGTGCTAAAGTTTTCAGGACCTGTGTCTGCTAATTTATTCTCATACAGTGAATCGCATCAGTGAACTGAGTGATGTTTGCAAAACCTTAATTGATGTAGCCTTTTAAACGGGGCATGCAAGTATTGCAGCGATGCAAACAAAATTCATTTTCACTCATTTTTGCCACTATAGAAGCATGTAAAAAGGAGTGTGTTTAGTGGGGCATGCTGATTGGGCACTGCCCGACTAATAGATCCTGTCACCCTTTTCAAACTGAACTGAACATTCTGATGAATATTTGCAACCTGTCGCACATTTTTATCTTTATCCCAAAATGAAACAAGGTTAGCATAAAAACAAAGCCTATGCATGAGATTACAAATCTCACGCACAGGCCCTTCTTCCTTCTCATCAGAGCAAACGAGTGACGATAGACCTCTTTATGGGTCTTTCAGCTAAAAAAAATACTCTCTTTTCTCCATTGATCAAAGTAGAGCCCCTGAGAGTCTTCCCTCAGAGGTTCCTTCACATCCTGTGGGCTAATATAGCCTTGAAGATGATGAAAGAATACCTGCTCTCCAGCAAATCCGCCTTCCTCTTTAACATTCCCTAAGCTTGTGGGTAGCCTTCAAATACAACTGATTACAGACACAGCTGACTTTGGCCACATGGAGTGTGCAACCTGAAACCAAGCTTTAATCTGCTCCAGCCACATTTACCAAGAGTAATGGCTGCCCAGGGAGGCCTGTTGATCCGCTTTGGAGCACATATATGGTAATAATAAAACAGAGTGCTATGATTTAGAGCCATATATTGGTCTGCAATTTCCATGTTCCAGATTTGTTTTTCATTTGCCTAAACAAGGTTTGGCATGCTATCATTGTATTCATGGACAAAACCCAAGGACCACATTGAAGACCAACAGCTAGCTGAATATTTGCATATGGTACATTTGAGAAAGTAGGACACGGACAGTATTGTTTAAAGTAGGGGCTGGTAACAAAAGAAACCCTCACAGTATCCATTTAATAAAAATGCACATGATGAGGATGATGATGCACAAACCAACACACAGCACAAAACTACAGATGCCAGTTTTGTTTTTATTTCCTAAAAATAAAAGTCTCAGTAAACCACCCACCCCTTCAGTCTGATTTTATAGAATGTCAATTTTTTATTTGAATTTTACAGAAATATATTTAAGCATATTATTTTAAATCATAAACATTAATCAAATTTCTTAATAAAAATTCAAAATATGAGTTTCTATCAGTTCATTTGAATATAAATGAAACGTTATAATTAGGGCTGTAAAGCGATTGATTAAAATTAACTAGTTAAACGCAAATCTGGGAAAAAATGTATCGCAATTCTATGTCAACCCAATATATAATATATAATGAACACACTCAGTCATCAATTTTACAAAGAAGGTTTTTTCCCCAACTCTGTCACACTTTTAAAAGCTGTGAGATAAAAACAAAACTTACTTTTGAATTGAAAATGCATAAC
>JBBPDE010000140.1:6481417-6493426 GCA_037974605.1 Nannopetersius ansorgii
CCTCTGGGACCAGCGAATTACAGAAGTTAATTAGATCTGAATGTCTGCACATGTAATGTACATTCAAGGTTCTTTACTTTGGCAATCAATTAAATTACAGTATATCTAGGTAAAACTACTTCAGCTCAAACAGGATGATAGTTTTACTTTACTCCTTCTATGTTCTATCTTCTATGCCCCGTTGAAGCCAGTGGGAGGCCATTTTTGTGCCATGTTTTATTTCAGAGGGATGCAGTTGACAAAAAGAAAACCCAAACTGTTTAAACATGTCTTGAAAAATGTATCGAGAATGTATGTGATTTTGACTGTATAGTAAAAGCATTTGGTCCAGGGGGATACCTTTTGGCGCCTGCTCTCTAATATAGCCTGTCAGCATTTGAAGAAACTGCAGTCCACCTGTATGTAATGCAAAATACATGGATTGCCTCAAAACAACCCAACCCCATTCAAACACAACACATCGAGGCATTCAGAATCAAAAGGATTCCGACACGTGTTGATTTAAAAATAAGTACTCCACTTACGCACGCTTACGGACTCTCCGTTTATGCATGTGTGTATATGTGTGAGTGAGTGTGTGTATGTGCGCGTGTGTGTGTTGCTTTCTGTCTCCTACTCGCACCTACCCACACTCGGGTCCCTCTCCTCCTCTCTTACGCATAAGGTGTTCAACGTTAGTATTGTTTTCCCCACCTGTATTTCGTCAGGCCCCGCCTTCGCATGTCTACTATTGGCTGAAATGTTTCGCCTCCTGCGCTGGGATTTGTGAGTGTGACACGCCACCCAATCCCAGTAGGCAAGGGGCGGGGCCTGTCAGAATACAGGTGGGAAACAAAGACGGCGCAACAGAACGCTTGGAGCGCACAACGGGCGAGTGGCGACGGGTGGAGGGATGTAGGCTTTCTGGAGTTCAGCTTCAACTGTAACTGGAGAGGAGCCGTGTTTCCAGTTGTGGCGAGACATACAAACAGGTATTCAGATATTTGAGTATTGGATAATCATATTATTGTCTAAACATGCCAACGGTGGCGCATGGCGCTGGTCCACTCGTGTCCAACGAGCAGCGCGCCACTTCATGAGCTCCGTTCCAGTCGACCGTTGAAGGCGCGAGAAGAGGACTCGGGGGGCAGGAGAGGATGAAAAGCGCAGGGCTGCTGCTCGGCTACTTTCTGATGAAAGTTCTGGTGTGTGACGCGGGCGGAGAGCCCGGCAAGAGCCCGGACGGTCCGCTCATGGCTTCGGGCTCCAACGAATCCAGGAACGGGGGCAACGGAGGGAACGGGTTGCCCGAGGAGCCGCACATCGAGGACAGGTGCCGCGGCTACTACGACGTGATGGGTCAGTGGGACCCGCCGTTCGTGTGCCGCACGGGTAGCTACCTGTACTGCTGCGGCACCTGTGGCTTCCGTTTCTGCTGTGAGTTCAAAACCTCGCGGCTCGACCAGACTACCTGCAAGAACTACGACACCCCGCCGTGGTCCATGACAGGCAGACCGCCGCCCAAAAAGAACGACCCCACGCATGATCCCACCAAGGATAAGACCAACATGATTGTCTATGTCATATGTGGAGTAGTCGCTATCATGGCCCTGGTTGGGATTTTCACCAAACTGGGACTAGAGAAGGCGCATCGACCTCACAGGGAAAACATGTCCAGGTAGGTGACCCAAACACAGCACATACTACTCTCTAATCTGGGCCTCTAGTGTAGCAGCTAGAGCCACAGTGACCAGTCCATAATATGGGCAAAAGTGTTGAAGAAAAAGGGCTTGGTGGACAATAACGGTTAATCAAAAAGCACAGGGATACATGTTAATCATTTCTGTTCTGAAGTTACAGCTAACGTGTGTTAAATCAAGTAACCTAGATCTTAATTGGCACATGAGGTTGCCCTGAGCCCCAGCATATGTATGTCAGCAACTGAACTTTTTCCCCAATTCCACAAATAGGTCATTGCTTGAGATGTAAACAGAAATGATGAAAAGATACGCACACACATATACACACACATACATGCTGGCGACATAGCCACTGGCCTATTAACATCTGTAGCTAAATCAAACATTACATTTCTTCTGAAAGCAGATGGGGTCTTATCAGAAAACATCTGGGAAAGTGTGAAATAAAAAAAGACAAGCTGCTAGACGCCACCTGAAAAATTAAAGTCCAGAACTTCTCACATTGTTATGTACTCCTAACAGTAAAAAGAGATTGAAAGGACTTCATGATATTTGCTTCAGAATGACGACAGCTGGATCTCAAGGACGTTTTTTTTATATTTAGACTGCTACTTTTGTTAGCCAGTCTACCCATGCATGATTAGCACTACACCAATACATTATTCACACCTGCAATAACCACTGCATTGTCCAAGGTTCCTCTTTCTTTGCAGTTATTTGCCTTTTAAATAAGAACCAATGCTTCACATATTCCAGATTTGATCATTTTAATCATTTTCAGACAGACAGGTTTCTCACATCCCCTTGTGAGCATGTGCTATGAGTAATACACACTGTATCAAGCAAGGCTTTGGAGGCACAGATGTGCTTATGAGGGTGCAGTGCCCTGCTGCTTTTCAGGCATCCATCACATTTGTGAATGGAGACTTCAGTGTCTGACGGGGCTGTCATTGAAAACACACTGGGCAGTGACCGATCTCCAATACACCAAACTTCAAAGCCATCCAGCATTGGGTTTACACCTCAGTGCAGTGAAAGTTGTGTGTGTCTCCATAGAGCACTGGCACAGGTGATGCGGCAGACGGCTCCGAGAGAGCACCTGGAGCGTGAAGAGAGCCTGGCTGTGCATGGACAGCCCTATGAGAGCCTGCAGACCAGGACCACTACTAACAACATGCGTAAGTACTGATGCTGTCTCTCTCTCTGTGCTTTCAGCTGGAAGTTCTGTGAAGAAAATGACAGTTTCCCCACTTACTTCAGGTATTGTCGAAATGTTTGGTGTCTGAAGTTTGTTCCGTTAGCTTTGTGCTGGAGCCATGAGTCTAATGAAGCTAACAAGCAATAGAAGTGTATACCCCACCAATTAGCACAGTGCAAACTGCATGACAGTCATTACACTTGCCTCAGTTAATCAATTTCCTCCAGGATCAATACATTTTTCTGATTCTGATTCTAATTCTGATTCAAACCAAGTTGCCGTTGAATCTCCAGTAGATTTGTGACATACTTTTGTCTATTTTTATATGTAGCAGAATGGCATACCATGTTAGAAACTATGTAGTCAAGTCTGCATGAGGTTGTTTAACAACCCGATGTGGTTTGGGGGAAATGTGAGATGATTTAGACCTGTAACTTTCACAATGGTGGTATAAGCTTCAATTAATTGCTAGCCATATTAGCTTTGTAGCACCAGTTAGCTCAAGAAACAAACACCAAAAATGTCTTGGCTGATTAATTACTTTTAAGGCTAGTGGAAATTGTTGTAGACTTGATTTATCACCAAACTATTGCCTTCAGAGTCGCACTTTATTCGTGCTGCTTGGAGGACGCTCGCCACTTTAAGTATCCAATAGAAGCAGCTGGGGCTTATTCACTACGAAGAGGCAGCTGCGAGGTCCTGTGGCTATTCATGAGGTGTGCAGATCCTAGGCTGCTTGATTTGGCCCTCACTCAGGGGGAAGTTGTTACAGCGGGCCATTTTTGGCATGTCCGGTGGGCTGCGGCACCACTTACATCTACAGTGATCGTTTAACACGCAGGGGTGGTAATTACCACGGGCTCAGTGGCTGACTAATACACACAGTGATGCTCTCACTCACTCGCTCTCACCCTCTCTCTCTTTCACAAACACACTCAGAAGCATGCTGGCAAATGCATGCGTAAGCTGGACTCTAATCACCGTGATAACAAGCTGCTTGTGGTGCTGATGCTTTCACTGTACACACCTCCTGAGTCTTCCCCATCAGCCCAGCCAGTAAGAATCAAATGCTACAGGCATGTGTTCGAGATGCAGATTACACGTGTATGTTATGTTAGTATCTAGGTAAAATATTAGGCATATATTTTTTATAATATATTTTTATAATATATTTAATAATGTTTATTGAAATTCATATTCTGCAAACCTTAGCACAAATGCAATTATTGTGGCATGTGTGTGTTGTCATGGAGCTAGCCGATTTTGCTTCTCAGCTTTCTCGTTGCGTTTGGGACAGACAAATCCATATGCTTGACTGGATATGCTTAAAGGTAATATTTCAGTACTCATCAGCTGCCTTCCTTGAGCACCCTTTTATGAAGCTGTGTTGGTAGTGAGGTGTAAGGACCAGAGTTAAGATTGCATCATGTGCTTTTGTGATATTTCATGTCTGCTGTGATTTGATATCCTTGGTAAACTCAGGATGGCGTGACTTGGACGTACACATCATTGAATAGCAATGGCGTGTTCAATGTGTCAGTCTTCTAAATCAAATATGATAACATTAATTAAGGGCATTAAGAGGGAGTTGTTCCCAAATTCTGCTGTAACACCCTCTTTGCTTCTCAAAATGTTGGAACCCTTTGCTGACATGAGACATTGGAATTTTGCTATACTGATTTGATTGCATTCAGCCATAAGAGCATTAGTGAGGTCAGGTACTGATGTTGCATTAATAGTTCTGAATAACAAATGCCAATCAAGCTCATCCCAAAATGTTCACTCTAGAGAGCAGCCATTGCTGGAATATGGGTGTATACCACTGTAACTAATGCTTCTATTCAGGCATGGTGACCTAAGTCTCATGTATGGCTTCCCCAGAGCTTCTCCTTTTATTGGCATTATACAAGCTGTATGTGCTCAGTGGATATCCTTGGCAAGGGATGCAACTTAAAGTAGCCGAATTCACTAATTGTGTAGAATGTGTAGAAATATTTGGACATACAGTGTCATTAGTGATACCACATAGAAAAGACTGGATCTTAGGCGTGCAGTAATCTTGATAAATGCCATAGATGGTTTTTCTACTGTCCTAATTTCATGTTCTTCATGAACTTCCTCATATCCAATTATTTTTCATTATCCGATATTTTTCATGTACAGATGCTGATGGATAATTTTGGACCATCAACCTGGATATTTATTTATTTATAATCAGGTAACATGAGTAAAAAGATAGCATTTAAACAAATTATGCATTTATCACACTCTGGGAGAAAGGAATGTTTTGGTGAGGCTGAAATAATCAAATATCAGATTATACGTCAAATCTAAACATGTGTCCAATTTTCTTCAAGCAAATATCAACCAGTGTCTGGAGAAATTACTTGACAAAAACAGAAAGCATCATGTTTTGTCATTCAGCAGCAGGCACATTAGAGAAAGCACATCGCTTTCATTTTGACCCTGACAGTAAAAGTAAAGGTCATTTAAAGGTATTGTGGACATATTAAGAGAGAAGGACATAGGTACTGCACATCCTTGGGTTTGTGTGTGTGTGTGTGTGTGTGTGTGTGTATAATGTGTTTACATTAAGCACTAATGCTCAAGAATGAAAAAGGAGTCAAGAGGGTGAGGAGAGTGATGCCCTCTCTCTGCGGGGTGTGTGTTTAGGAAAAGCAAAGTGCTGGAACTGGTGGGCTGCTGCTCCACTGAAATGGGAAGGGAGGTTGTAATGAGTGCTTTCATTATCATTTATTTGATGAGTATTTATTTACTGAGTATTTTGATGAGGATTCAAGTTTTTTAATGGTGAACCTAAAAAAGGCTTACGTTTAGATGGAACTACAACAAGCTGGTCTGTTGAAAACTAATCACAGAAAAATATTGATGCTTTTTTAAAGTCAAAACACTGCATATTTTCTTACAGTGGAAGAGGAGAGGGGAAACACTGAAGCTAAAGCAGTCTCACAATTGCCCATAGAGTCTAAAGAGTGTCTTTTACGGTAGAGATCAGTAGGAAAATATGCATCATTACCTTGTCAGGTAATTGCCAGGTCATTTTAAGTGAAAAAATAATTTTTTGGAATTTAGTTTGATCATTTGTGGCAGGTATAGTTTATAGAGCCATTACGGTGCTGGATCTCTGTGCCATTGAGAAAGCACTGGTGTTGTTTTAAACAGTTTTATACAAGTGGAGTTTACCAGACTAGGTCACAGTAGTGGTTTATGTGCATTTCTACAAAACAATGTGGTACCACAGAGTAACAAATATAATGCTCTTATATAATGCCATTTCAGACTCCCTCCAGTCTTTTATTAAGAAAGAGGACATCCATTCAGACATGGTCTGGACAATTCACTGACCAAAGAAGAAAAATATGCTTGTTATCTATTCTTGAAACCTCTATGAACTGACCCTAGAAATGAAATGAATATTCACTAAATAGCTGAGGTGTGTTGTTAGCCCCAAAAGCAATCCCATTACCTTACAAAACAGCAGGCCTTTCCACTCTTAAGCTGCAGTTTACACATAATACCATACCGCACACGTTCCCCATCATCGACTGCGAATGAGAAGTAGCTTAGCGAAGTGGCGACAGCAAACGACACTGTAATTAATTCAGCCGAGAGCCTGTGTTTGCGTAGCTCCGTTTCTCCCGTGACAGTCAGCTCAAGGCTGCCAGTCCACTGGGCTGTGTTAGATACTGGAGGCTCATTACCGTGGAGTAAACTTTCAATCAACCCAATCATCAGATGAGTGTGCTCCTAGTAGATTGAACAGAATTAAAACTGCGTCAAAAACTAATGAGCCACAATAGTTCATCAGAAACATTGTGTGTGTGCAATAAAGAGACTGTCTAAAAGCAGAGAGTACTGAAAGCAGACTAGTTATCCTAAGTGCTTAGTATTAGGTCTAGCTTGATCAATTTTACTAATCTAATCAAGTATCTAAAATGTATTTTACAATGTATGCATATTACAGTGATTTACCACATACTGTAATAGATAACTCTGAAGGTCTCCATAATATCTCTATGGAAACAGTCGTACCAGTGCTTTTAGCAGTCCCTAAGCAATACACCTTAACTCCTCGAACACAGGCATCAGTGTTGCCATGGAGAACGCACAAAATGCGGTTATACTATGAATCCATTTTCCTCTCTGACAAAGTCTTTGAGTTCGCTGGCACTCCAGTTACATGAACAGCTCCACCTGGTTAGCTCTGCTGCTGTTTCCATGGCAATACTACATGTTTTTTGCTGACTACTGTTTGTACTCAAAACAAGACTGAGATCGCAAAAAAGCAACCGAAACATAGCAGTAAATAAATGACAGTAAGAAGCTTAGCAATAGCAACATAAAACATGATATGCAGTATGTAAATAACTGGGCAGTTTTCTTTGTTTTGGATGAGTAGACCAGCACATTTGATTTTAAATGAAATGAATGACTTTGAGCTAAAGGGGCAGAATGACAGGTTTAATTGAAGATATTGTCCATACTGAGTAAATTGCATAGAGATTACAGCCCTGTTATACTTATCTGTCCCATTCTATAAGTAGTATTTGCATCTGTTGTCTGTTGCTGGCAGACATGGGCAACAGAAAAGTCAATGCAATTAAAGCATCACAAGGCTGAACAATGAGAGTAAATCTATAAGAGGGAGGACAGGATAGAAAGAACCAGTTAATGTTTGATTTAAAATGTACTTTAAAAAGACCAAATAGCTCAGGGACAAAGGCTTTTGGACAGATAAGAAAAAGATTGTATCCTGTAATAATGTTCTAGAGGGGAAAAGTGTAGAGAAAAAAAGAACTCATGATTCAAAGCTCAGAACTGGATCCTTTGTCTTTATTGATGATGTCACTGCTAACAGCAGCTGCAGGATGATTTCTGAGGTACACAGGAGCATCTTAGCAGCTTAAAAACGTCTGCCTAAATTTGCAGTAGGACAGTTACTCCAAACATACTGCTAAACAATAGAACTGGACAGAGCCACAGAACCACACTAGGCCTGGACATGAATTTTCAATTGCTTGGGTATTTGTTTATTGGGTAGTTATTCAGTTTTTGATTCTCAGATTTAGAGACGTGGATTCTTTTTGCGCTAAACGTAGGTAATCAATGAAGATTAACTGCAAAATACATTTTGTTGGCACATTCTTGTACTAAATATACTTTTAATTGCACCTTTAACATGTGGTAATATATAGGCTACCCTCTCAGCTTTGGTGCCTGACATTCCTCTCACTCACAGCAGTAAACATTACGCTTCAGATAAACACTGAGCATTTGATTTAAGGAGCTGAGCTCAGTCACTCATATACACACCTTGACAGAGATGAACAGCAGCACATCTATTCACTAAATTTCCTTGCTAATTTAAGTTACTGCATTTGCAATTTTAATTTATAAAGCGGAAATTGACTGCTTATTTTCATAAATTGTCTTTTTTGAATTCTGCCTTAAAAGGCTCAAATGTTATGTGCTAAACCTGAAGCGCTAACTTAGCAATGGATCATGAAGTTGGCTCTTCATCCAGCTGAAATGAATACATGTTACAAAGATTTTAAAAGATTTTTATCTTGACCTTACTTCTGTATGTTGTTAAACACAAATCCACAAACTCATTTGTCTCCTTTATTAAATAGTGAATATTAACTTACCAGGTAACACTATTTTTCTCTTTGTTAAAATGACCACACTTTGTGTAAAACAATGAAAATATAAATATGCTGTTATTTTAAAAATAACTACATACAACAAATAAATAAACATACTAAAATTATGGTTAAATATCACATTTTAATAGAATTGAATATTTGTGTAGAAAAAACAGCAAGTATTCCTCAAAAATGCCAACTCCAGACCCGCTGAGCATACATTTCACTTACCCTGAAGACAAGGCTAGTCTACATTACTGGACTATCACCAAGAAACACATGCAGTATTTCATTGCAAATGTTTTGCTATAAAGTGCTCTGCATGTCAGTTTTATTTAAAATTATGTATATTTGTTGAGTTAGCCATGGTCCTCTGAATGTGTGTGAGCAATCTATAAATTAAAGGGCTGTGATTCCTGTATGGTGCATTAAATATAGAAGTAGCAGCTGTCAAATTAAAGTTGATTAGAACACAAAAATTCAGTGTCCAATTACTTATGGACTGTGCTGAAATTATATGTGCCTCGTGCCTAAATCTGTTTCCAACAACATATTTTTACCAAAAAGCATGTTTGTATATACATGGTAATGTTTACTTAAATTGAATAGTTTATTTAAATAGAAAAGACACCTATTAAATGGCATAAGAAAATGATCATATGTTAATGCATAGATTCTGGGACATTTTTGTCCAGAAATAGAATTCCTTATTTCTTGGACAGAGAAGCAAAATTCAGGCCAGGAAAATGCTTAAGAAGTGGCAGTTAATTCAGTAATAACCTCCAGTTCTCTAGTGTCTTAAGGGCCAAATACATACTCATTCAACTTTTGAGTAGATAGACAGACAGGCATAATTTCTTGGAAGAGTGGGTGGAATGCTTAAAACCGTTTCAGTGATTTTATCTCGGCTGTTCACAATATTTGGGGGGTTGCTATCTATCTGCACATAAAGCACTGCGAAGCATTTGACTGAATCTTACCAGATATTTTAGTCACTTCAGAATTCAACCTTTTGCCTGCTGGTTTACATCCTGTCCCATACCATAATTTTCCATGGCCTTCTGGGCCTTTTGGAGTTTCTGAGCTTTCCTTCTGAATTGTTGAATTGGCTACTTCTAATGTGCTTTGACTTTTAAGCCTAATGAAGGATTACATCACAGGCAGTGCCTAGACCTACTAGTAAAATAATTAGGGAATGATGCAGCTGCTCAGGGAACAACCAAGTAGCCAATCATCTAATTATTTTTGAGCCCCAAAAATGCGAGTATGAATATGGTTATAGTTCCAATAACATTCACTACATCTGCACTTTGAGCTCCCATTCATTATTTAATGTCTCCAGTATGCTGTGAGAGACTTTCTCAATGTCCAAATATCTATGAACATGACATTTCAGGGCTGCAAACCCCTGAACCCCCACAGAAGGTACTGTTCAGGTCCTCCGGTATTCACCCCAAAGTTATGGCCTCAGATTCCTACATACATATGTACACTTGTACATGCAAGCATGCATTTGGGTACTGGACAGTATGTACATAGAATAAATAAACAGAATTATACAAGATATAATAAAATATCAGGAAAATGTGATGTTCAAAGCAGAGGTGGATGCAACTGTTGTATAGTGACTTTACATGAGGCTGGTTTTGGTAATTAGATTTGTGTGACTTTCCAGCCCCATGACATAACCCTGATTATACAGCCTTCATTATACGCATCCTCTGCTGTTGTACAAAAAAGAGTTACATCATGCTCAAATTTTTATAGATTCTTAGAAAATCTGTTTTTGGGTGGGCAGTCAGGGAGCACTGAGCTTCAGCTGATGGATTATTAAAAAGATGATGGTTGGTGTGACCTTCTCCCACACTCTCGCTGAACACCACACACTTTGCTACTGTATGAGCAATGTGAGGACAACATACTCCATCACATGGTACAGTAGCCCGTGTATTTGAAAATATCCTTCATATTTCCCATCATCAACATGGCCCCAGATTCCTTGGAGGAAGATGAAGACAAAAGAGATGCAGATGTCAGCTTCAGTTCTTGACTAAAATTACCACTCTAAATTTAAGGAAGTTAATTAATTTAAAAAAAAAAGAGAAGAGAGATTTGGCAGGTAGATCACTCATCCCTCTTTAAACCGTGACTTCTCCTTTTCTTTTCTTCTGCCTCTTCCCAGAATAATTATCAGTTAATTTCCTGCCAGGAGAAATGCTGACAGGTAGGTGGCTGTGTACAACAGTAGCTCAGGTAGATGGCTGTGGCAGTGGCTGGCAGTTAACACCATGTACTCTTTCACAGATGGCACACTGCCAAAGCAGTAGATGCAGGATAGCACCTTATAAATAAAATGTGTATGTACGTGAGTTGAAAAACAAGCATCATAACATATAAAAAAAGGATTAATTAGTATTATGACACTTGGGGCCTGGTTTCAGAAAGTGAGTGCAGAGTGTGATTCTTTGCACTTCTGAAGCCACAGTTCAGGCGAGAGAGGAAAAATGATCAGCCTGATGCGAGTGTGTGATGTGGCTCTATAGTGTGCTTGTGGCTCAGTGGGGGGTGGCTGGACTTAACTCAGTCCTTTTCAGAAAGCCCCATCAGTCAAACACCCTCACTGCTAGGACTGCAAATGGCTATGGGTGATTATAGGCATGCACTCCCTCACTCTGTGCAATATTAATGTTTTCACAGCCTGACAAAGGGCTGGAAAGAGATGTACTGAATTGTAGCCTTCTAATGCAGATTCACTGAAGGGGACTGATAGTCACTTACAAGGGCAAAAACCATGCTGAGTACACCAGTAAAATTTTCCTGAAAGACTCATGAAAATGTAAAAAGTCTACATTTGTAGGTGAAAGCAAAGGATTGCTTATATTTAACTCATTATGTACAATAGGACCAGCAAGGAATACCATTGTTAACTGTTGTTTTTTTGTACTGTTTACATGTAATGATGTAAATCTATTATTAAATTAATGACATAGTTCAGATTATTCAGATTAATTAGATTAATGACTGTTATATTTTTAAATTCCTTTAATTTATGTTTTGCATTAATTTGTTTCTACAAAAAAAGACCTTCCAACACAATTATAAAATTCAAATCATATTAAAAAATATTCTCTTCCATACAAACACATGTGGGATTTCTATTTCACATGTGGGAACTTGCACTTCTGAATGAATTTCTCCTTTTTTCAGACTACACCATGCTATTGTTATTGCTGGAGATAACTGTTTCTTTTAAGGGATACAACTTCTAGGTCACACTGAAGACACCTTAATTGCTGGGTTCTAGTAGGCGATAGTATTGTCTGGACATGATGCACCACTAAGCTGTAATCAACCCTTCTAAGGGTAGCATGTGCATTTTACATGGTCATAGTTAGGGCTGGACAATAATTCAATATCAATATATATCGCGATAGAATTTTTTTCAATAACGGTGATATGATTTTTA
>JBBPDE010000140.1:6496161-6513711 GCA_037974605.1 Nannopetersius ansorgii
ATCGGAATTATATCGTATCGACCAAAATTAAGAAATATATCGTGATATAAATTTTTGCCATATCGTCCAGCCCTAGTCATAGTCAATGTCTTCTAGTGAATCAAACCAGCAGAAACTGTGTGGGATTCCCTTTGTATTTTTATTATTCCATGTGTTCTATCACACATGGCGAATGCATCTAATCTAACCTACCTACACTCAGTTTTACAGTGTCATTGTAAGAGTGTGTCTTCAGTGTGTCAGGCCACAAGACTAATACGACTGAAAACGAAAACTCCAAAAGTTGACAAAACAGTTTATCAGAGTTCCTACTGTGGGAGAAGTACAAATATATATATATCCCTTTAATTTAATTTTAATATTTAAAATGTATGCTTTTTAATAGGATAATCTATAGTAAACAGGTGGAAGCATTTTACAGAGAGTTTGAACAAGCATACATCAATACATTTTGTCTTACCAGAGGGAATAATTACACAGACTGATTTTTTTTCCTTTCTGTTCCCCGCACTGTGCTCCAATAACTTTAAGGTGAAATAGGAATACGGAAATAAACTATCTGCACAGAATTTTTGTGTGCTGGTTCCACATTTGCATATTTATGTTTGGCAAATTAGATTATTGCTCTTCCTGTTGGAATGACTGTTCTACATCATTTGCAGCATGTATTCATATCAGAATACTCCATGACAAGATCATTTATTATTTGAGCTTTGCTCCTAACTTTACAGCTTGAAGAAGCTGCTGTTTTAGTGTTAGTTCTGTGGAAGCACTGTATATGTAAGCAGCATCTCAGTCCTTTGGACAGTGCTTATCTAATCTTTGTTATCTCACAGCTTGCATATCTTATGTTTTATTTTCACTTCAGATATGGAATGATTCATAACAGTTACTGAATAATAAGCCTAAGATGAATAACTAAATAATAGGACTTTTGTGTTTTAGAGGTTAAAACCAAAGGACAACACACAAAATGTCTTTCCAAGAATTACATATCATCTTCTTCTTCTTCTTCTTCTTCTTCTTCTTCTTCTTCTTCTTCTTCTTCTTCTTCTTCTTCTTATTATTATTATTATTATTATTATTATTATTATTGCTGTCCAGGGCAGCATGGACTCCCCTCCATTTGTACTCCCCTCCATGTTGTCACATAAATCAGAGGACATAAGCAGTGTGGGTTCCTGATTCTTTCGAGACATAGATAAGCATTCTTTGACAAAAGAATCATTGTTGCAAAGACAGGCATTCATTGAACTCTTGTTTATAGACAGGCATTCACTGACAAATGGTGAATCTCGTTATAACACTCAGGAGCTAAGCAAGTTCTTGTATATAAAACACACACAGACTTACATACTTAGTTTACATATTAAAAGCGTAAAAGTAAGTAATCCAATAAGAAAGGGAAGAAACACTAAAATAAACCACAGTATCCTGGGGGACTAAAATTACCAAGACAGTACCTTTTTTCTGATTTTCTGATCAGCATTTCTAGTGCAGAATCCCTTCTATATTCATGGTATTTATATGTGTGTCATGGAAATTCAAATCACAATGTGAGTAACAAAACAATCAGTAGTACTTCCTTGTTGCTACGCAGGAGTGATATGCGTAGAAAGCCAAAGGCCCAAGTGCCACCACTGTGAAATGAAGATTGGAAGCAGGAAAAATGCTGTTTAAAAATGTATTAGAGTTAAAGAGATTTCCTTTGGAGATGGGCTCAAAGTGCAAAAAGACAACTGCTAACTAATAAGCGAGATAAGTGTATGTGAGAGATAGACAGAGGGTGGGAGAGAGGGAGAGAGAGAGAGAGAGAGAGAGAGAGAGAGAGTGAAAGAGAGAGAGAGAGAGAGAGAGAGAATGAAAGAAAGAGAGAGAGAGAGAGAGTGAAAGAGAGAGAGAGAGTGAAAGAGAGAGTGAAAGAGAGAGTGAGAGTGAAAGAGAGAGAGAATGAAAGAGAGAGAGAGAGAGAGAGAGATGAGATGACTGACACTTGAGGTCACCCAGATTGACACAGAATAATGACAAAAACAGTGCCAATGTATGATGTTTTGATGTGGCAGTGTAAGAAGGCACATGGCCTTTAAGAGTCAGGGATAGAATGATTTAATCAGAAATATAAATGTTAATCAATAATAGAGTTTCCATTTGTCTCTCTGAATCTCCTACTATGTAATTGCAGTTTCCACCTATCTATCACAAGGTTTTGTTATGAAGGTCACAATATGTTCCATGATGCCAGTGCAGTATGCATTTCTGGACTGTAAAAAAGACACTCTATTGCTAGTGGCGGAGCTCTGACCTGGTATAGTTGACACCCTGCACTCAAATGGAGCTCCATGTTAGTGTGTTGACGGACAGCTTGTGTACTTGAAAGGAAACAGGCTCTTGTCTGTAACGTCCCAGGGCTTCTCACGCTGCTGCAGCACTTGTGGCTTTGTGACCTCTTTTTACTACAGGTGGCCAACCAGGGAGAAGAATAACTACTCTCTCACACACTGACCCACCAGAGTGTGCCAGACAGATTTTCTCTGTCCTCATATGTACTTAGCCATGTACTGCAGAAGCTAGTTGCTCTTTAGACGACTGGCAGTATTTATCATCTCTTTGACTTCATTTAACGGAAATTCAGCTCCTCGTTTACGGCATTTATGTTTACGGCATTTAGCTGACGCTCTTATCCAGAGTGACGTACATCAGTGCTTAAGAAGTCCACAACTGTTCCTCAACTTCTGCAGACACTTTGCTTCAAGGACATCAAGTGTATGGGCAATCTTTCTGTACATGAGTATAATAGAATTTCATTGCCAACATAGTTATTGAAAATAGTCCAATTTGTGTGCTATATTTTGTAGTGCATGATTTATATGATATTTCAATGGCGTGGAATAACTTTTTTTCACACAAATTCAGAGGTAGTCCAGCACACGGTTTCCATTACTTTATGGACTAATCTCCAGGGTTTAAAATGTGATGACCGCTGCTTTAACCACTGCTCGACTTGACGTGTTTCTGCAGCAAGGAGAGCTTGCAGTGGCTAAGCATGCTTTATCTGGGAAAGAATTCTTCATCATTCTTTTGACAAAGACTCTGATTATTCTTCTAAGAAATGTTCTGCTTGGACCCCTTATGAAATGCACTAAAGAAGTAAAATGAAAATCGCCAGGAAAGCCTAACAAAGTCCTCACTTGTTACAATATAAAAGCACTGCCTGGCCATATTGGTCATATGGATGTCCACTTGTCTTCTCATCTTGCATTACAGGACATTTACCATCATGAAACTGAATTGTCTGTAAATAAGTATTATATAGCAGTGGTGGAATATTTATTAATAATCTGAGACATCTATCTTCACCATAATGTGCTCTTCACTTTTGAATTCTTTGTCCCCTGAATTAGCTAAAACATTGTGGGACAGGCCAAATATCACTACCACAATCTTGCCTCCTTTTCTCACATCAGACAAATTCTGTGTATTTTTAGTCTGACCAGGTACAATGTAAACCGTTTACAGGAGCCTGACATACGTAATGAGTAATAGCTTTGGGAATATTTGAAGGTGGGTTATGGGTTTGCTGTGTGGATCTTTGTCCATTAATATTTATAACATTTCACACTGAGGCAGTGTATTGAATATTTATAATAACCACATGAGGCTGTGTCACACCGATGATGACTGGGAATTTTTGGAAGAATTCCATGGGAAAACACAGGAAAAGGATAACTTAAACCCACAATCAGGCATTGATGTTTATATCAAATGTACTGCTCATTTCGATCTACACCCTTTACCTTTTAGATGTCTCATTTTCTAAATATAACCCTTCTCCCATCAGCAGCCAAAAAAGCAGGGATTTCCATGCCACTGTTTACGAACCCTGCAAATATAAACAAACTGTTCATAGCTTTTAAATCTGTTTCCCTATGTCAATGACTGTTGGTTCTTGCATTCATAGCACATAATTTATCAGTATGTAATTTTTAAAAACACAACGCAGAACCTTACTTCAGAGTCTGAACACGATGAAAATTGCAAACCTATTGTAAAAACATATTTAAACCTATTTAGACCAGTGAGAATTTCCTTTCCTTATGTAAAAGCCTCTGCTTCAGACTCAAGTATATTTCAAAACAAAACATTGAACAGTGTTGCACATGTGTGATTTTGTCTCTGGATTTCTCCCCAAGAAATGACAAATAAAATCTACTTAAAAAACACTTAAATAGACTACATTCCATTTATCTATTGTGGTTCTATGCTCAGCCAAATTACACTATTTACACACTATTTAGTTTGGTTGTACTGTTCAGTAACTTGCAAAATAGTAAAAAAATGATATGATATTTTTGCCATATTGCCCACCGCTAGGCAACTCAATAGTAAACCATAAGTGTCATTAAAAACGTGCATGTTCTAAAGCTGATCCTGTGTCAAATATCTGGGGCAAAAACTGAATTTTTACAACCACTGTTATAACTACTTTTTCCCCTCAACAGTTTAAGTGTATCTGGTGATTTAGCTAATGGCTGACGCATAGTATACTTGGAACAGTTTTTGAACAAGACAACAAAAGTGCAGTGTAACCTTTCTTTTACACTGAATTAATTGGGATATTTTACTCTGAATTATGTCATCACCTCCAGTTGGGAGGCAAGGAAAATTTTTAAAATCAGATGAGATTGGGTGGAGACAGTACCTGTACTAACCTATACTGTCTGGCCTTTGGTGATTTGGAAAGAGCTGACACTGTGCTTATTTTAAATGAATTTTGAGCCCCTCAAACAAGGCATCAATTTCATAAGGCAGTGCTTATGCTCAGCAAAGCTTGTTACGGTAACATCCATGGTCAGCGGCTGCTAGAGGTGGGCAGTATAAACGGCATACAGTAGAAACTATATGAATTTGTTCAATGGTAGAGATTACTATACAGTAATCCCCCGCTTTTCGCACATTCCGGATAGTAAAATAATGCATAAAAATGCCTATTTTTATAGTATAAACCCTAAATATGCCCCCAAATTGTCACAGGAGGGCAGAAATGACTGACCGGAACACCAAAACACAACCTTGTAGGGTGGTGGAAGAGCCCAAGCGTGACTGGCACGAGAGATCGGGTTTACCACGCGTTTTACTCTGAGAACGCTCCGGTAGGGAGTTGAGGTTCGCACCAAACGTACACACAGGGGAAAATAGGGGGATGCTCCAAGGAGCCAGAGTACTCACGGTACCGTAATAGATAGGGCTATGGAACACGTTGGACTGAAGCATGCAACTTCAATGTCTGTGCGAGGTACTAACACCTGCTTCCACCTTTTATACCTGATGTGCAGTCATTTCCGGTGCCCTTTGACCGCACGTGACCCGGCGTGCGTGACACAAATATGCTCCCAGAACACTTTAATTTCATTTTAAACTGAGTTTAATGCATTACCCTTAAGGAAAATGTAAAGGTAAATCTGTATTTGTCTCTTTTAATTTAAATTCCCCGCCAAGATAACTTGGAAGATCGCTGGACAAAAGTATTGGGACAAAGCGGCAAGGTGAATGGATTTCGGGGAATAACCCCTTATCTACTCTGGCTAAAAATACAAATGAGTGCTTGCTGGAAGGGTCTCCTGGAGATCAATCGAACTCTGGAGTTTGAAGTGTGTGAGTGCTTTCCCCTCGCCACGAGTGCGTTCACCTCGCCACTATGCTTGCCCATTACTTATGTCCCGTGACCCTTCCGAGTTGCATATCTCGGTGGGGAAAGCACTTATATACTTCAAACTCTAGTGTTCAGTAGATCTCCAGGAGACATTTCCAATGAGCCCTCATTTGTTTTTTAGCTGAGTTGATCAGATTTTATTCTCTGAAAACCGCAGTGTCCCAATACTTTTTCCAATTTAAATTAGAAGAGGCGAATACTGGTTTCCCTATACATTTTCATCAAAGTTAATGCATTAAAATGACATGTAGAGCTTCGGGAGCATATTTGGGGGCATATTTATTGTTTATAATATAAACTTAAGACATTTTTGTGGGGGGTTACTCTATAGGTTCTTGGTTCAGTCCATCATCTTATGCTGAGTTGTACCTTATGTTTACATGTCTCTATCCTTGTTTGAGTTTTGGCCCTTGTGCCTTCTTGTTTTACGTTTCAAATAAAGATTAAGAATTTCATTTCACATCATATATCTTTTCATGATTAAAACAATTTATTTCAGGATAATAGCAGCATCTATTAGCATCCAAAAAAACTGTATGATTACAGACTGAGAAATAATCAGTTTCATGATTATTTTATGTGAATTGATTTCACATCTTTACTAATATATATAAATCACACATTTAACAAACACATTCTATAAAGTGACCCGACTCCGGATAAGCATGGATAATGCATGGATGGATAGATGGACATTCTATAAAGGTTTTGAACTTCAGAAGCTATTTATTGCTGCTTTTCAAAATGAATTTGTAAAATAAATGTAATCTCTGTAACCATCTGTAAGGCTGTAAAAATCTGTAAGCTGTACAGACAGAGGTTACTGCTGGCTTTAAAAAAAAATCAAGTAATCTCTGGGCAAACAGATGGTATTTAAATCTTTGTTTTAACACAGTCATGGAACAGAGAATTTGTAATTAAATTCAACACATCCAGCTCCTTTGATGAACTACACATTTTTATATTTTTTAGCAAGAGAAATTGCACTGTTTAACTTAAAAATGCAGTTACAATTGCTGCTTTTTAAAGAGGCAAACGAGGGATCGTTGGAAAGGTGTCATCAAGTCCTATCTAACTGTGAAGTTTCACAGAGATTGATGGTTGCCCCATCTAGAAAAGTGGGGAGCACGTTCCTTGTGGGGCTAAAGTATCGGGACACCCGAGCAATGTGAACAGGTCACGCTATTGTTTTTTTGTTCGTGCGGGTCACGTTGTTATATGTCTCTGGTTCCAGCGGATTTGATTTGTGGTATTGGGGAAGTCTTAACGGTGGATAAAGCTCAATGTTTCATGCTGCGGTTAATAGTCAAAGTGGTTAATCCCTGCAACACTAGCTATAAGAGTTAATGGCATAATATCAGGCACAACATAGAACAAACCTGGATTGTTATTCCACTGGAGTGGAGTAGTCTACACTCGTATAATTGTGGAATTCTTAAGCACTGATGTACGTTGTTATGGATAAGAGCGTCAGCTAAATGCCGTAAATGTAAACATATAGGCCTATATATACTTTATATGAAATTATTCTAAAATGGTGTAACATGTTTTTAGCATTCATTACCTTGTAGATGTTCCTAATATTGAAATATTGATAAAAACATTTTTATTACAGTTTGTTGTAATGCTTTACACTTTTCTAAACTGCTATGACAGCAATTACTATCACAAGAAATTCTAGTCTGATAAGAATTCGGGCAGCTGTGATTTTCAATTTGGAATTCACTAGCCGTTAAGTGTAAAAATGGAGCTGCTCTTCTAATAGGAGAACTGCATGGGTATCAAGCTCCCAAAATACTGCTTTGCATTTTTCATGAGATCTTGAAGAGTATCTGCATCCCACGTTTCATCTCCCTTTAGCTAGTGTCTGTTGCTTGAGACAGCCTTTGTGTCCTTATCTAACATCAAATGAACTTCTTTTTGAACTGTCCAAGTGATGTCTCACAGCTTGGGTAAATGGTTGTAGAACTACTTTACGAATGCTGGAATATTAAATATGGTTACAATCAGTTTTTTTTAATGTAAAAAACCTGTTTTGTAAGTCTATGGTATAGCTCTTTTACCAAACTAAAAGATGCCTTTAGATAGCACCACATTGAAGAACTCAGATGCAGTTTGCATAGAGCAGGAATGGGAGACATACAAATGGTGAGAATCAGGCTTCTCCATGAAGCCATTAGAATAGCGAAGCTACTAAGGAGACTTTTTCCAAAGAGTTAATCTTAGCCCTCACACATTTAATCAGACACAACAGATAATTTCAATCTCCTCATCAAAAGTAATTAGCTCAGAACTTATATCTCTTTTGACCAGTGGGAAAAGTCCTAATTAGCCTCATTTGTCTATTAACTTCTTTTTTATCATTGCAATGTTGCATTAATGGATTGTAAACTCCTGAAATTTAAAACTGTTTTAGTGGGGTATTGGAAAAATGCACTCCTGTTTCGTGTTTTATTTTCCCTTTCACCATTCTTAACCAGCCTGTGACTGACTGTCCCGACTTGTTTGACAGATTATCTCCAATTAAAATATACATGTTCAAGTGGGAAAAAATACAAATGACCGACTTCTCCTTCAGAAACTATGCCTTGCCTTTTTTGCAGGTTAAATGTGCTGAAGGTGGGTTTGGGCTTTCCCCTTCTTTGCACGCTCCTAGGTTTGCTCAAAAGTTTCACTAGTCATTATTAATTCATGGCTTCATTCTCCTCTCCAGAGAGCTGCTAACTCCCCGGTTGTTCACATCAGGTTTTTTTTTCCAGGGAACGCTGCATCTCCTGAGCAGACAACTTATTGTCTCACAGGAATTTGGAATCTTTCCACAAAATCAGCCAAAAACAGCTCTGCTGCAGTACTCACCACATCTAAGAAAGTGAAAGTGAAAGTGGGGAAACCAGTAACATTTCCTAAAATATACGAACAGATTAGGTGTGTTAAAGTGTACTCTGAAGATTATGCTGTTAAAGTTTAACAGCATATTTATTGTTCATTGCTTGACACAGCTAAAACAGTTATATTACTAAAAGGGCATGTGGGGCTAGCTTGTAGATCTAGTGATATGTTTAAAAAGTCATAGAAAACAGACAAGCAAATAAACTGACAGGATTGTTTTGTTTGTTGAAAATGTGCAGTCCTGACCTTTTTGTTTGAGGGCAGTGTTTGTGTAGCTCAGGATGAGTGTTTTAGATTTAACTGATACCAAAATTGATACCAAGACTGCTTATGGGTACTGATATTTATCACTACTCTTATTGGTATTACTCTCCATAATTTGGTGCCAGAACTAAATACATTACAAGGAAAGATGTTAAAAGAGTCAACAGTTTTATTACTCCTGTTAATACTGTTTTGTTATTACATTCATAAATATCTATAGCAGCTTTTGTCCAGGATATTATTGATATTTTGGTAAAGTATTGACTAGTCAAGAAGCCGGACTGATTTAGTACTTATTCTGAATATCTATCTCTATTCATGTAAACAAACCTTGTACAACACAGTATTAAACTTGTGTGGCAGCTTTGACAAGTTTGACAAGCTTTCACAAGTTTGATCCTACTGCAGAACTGTAAACAACTGTGAGCTATTTAATGGCATTAGTAACTGCTATGTATTTGCTGTCACTGACATTACATTGTCAGTTGGATATTTCATAGCATAATTTAACATGCTTTCTTTACTCCAACATGACTTTCAAGGGTTGAAAGCTTGAGCTTTCAGTAATGGCCATGTGTCTTGTCTGTGAGGTTCTGACTAGAAGGCCTGACTCCTGGCTTTGACAGCTAACTGTAATCGTGTTGAGCAGCTGCATGAGGTGCACTGTCTGTGGGGTGCAGAGCTACAGGCCAAGAAACATGTGTAACTAAAGCTGGCACATTCATTAAGTCGCTGTCTCCCGAAACGACCTAAATCCAATCAAAGAGTGTGCCAAGGAAGAATGATGGGAAGCGAAGCTGGGGTGACATTTCAGTGATAGCCGACATCTCTTCCCTTCAGACAAACGGCTATTTTGTTCTAGAGCCAGTCACAAATTACAGCAATTTGTGTCACTTTGCCACTTGGTTTTGTCGCATGAAAAATAATTTTGACCCAAATCCGAATGTCTTTTTCGGCCATTCGCCCTGTGACTAACCACTTGTTCATCATCATGCAGATGCCACATCAACAGCAAATAGAGATGTGATGATTTACAAACAGATGATGTGTAAGCAGAAGCAGTTTGGCCTCACCCCAGATCCAACTGTGTCCAATCAGGGGAATAAAAGGCACAGACAGTAAAACAATGCTATTCTTGGTGTAAGTCAGGCATTCTGTGGTTGAGTGAAGGTTGCATGGCAACAGAGCATTGGAGGACATCCCAAACAAAACTCAAAATAAAACTGTGTGTGAGAGAGAGGGGTGGGGGTGAGAGAGAGAGAGAGAGAGAGAGAGAGAGAGGGAGAGAGAGAGAATTGGATTACGTGAAATCCAGGATTGTACTGTATGTGGGGCAGAAGTGTAGGCAGTATTATTTCCTTCACTTTTTCGGGTTACTGCAGTGTACAAATACATTTTGGCTGGCAAAGCTCTGTATGGAGGATATTTGTTGCTGATTTACTTAACAAACATAGAATGTTTGGGCATGGATTGCAGGACATATGAGAATATTACTCAAAATTAATGTTAGTAAATCAATGTAAAACCGGAGGAGTGCCTTGTCGTGCCAATAAACCAGGGGTTGTACATTCATTTATTTGAGTAATGATCATGTCAAAGAGATGATATATCACTGTCAGTGGATATGAAAAATCATTATCTACCACCATGCCTACAGCAGCAGTAGCTAGATCACATAACGTAGCATGTCTTCATGACTGGGTTAAGAACTTCAAAGGTCACTCTGACACACTGCAAAAAATGCATGAATGCTAGCCAGTGAGTCCAAATTATCTCAGTGAACTTCCATGTGTTCCTAGAATTTCAGGGTGATAACTTCTTTTAAAGAAAAACATTGAGATTTGAGTATCTCTGTGATTTCTTTAAAATTTTGTTTTGTTTTTGTTCTTCAAGGTCAGTGTTTGAAGGATGATTACTGAAGGGGCCGATTTCCATAATCTAGTAGGTTTCTCATTTCTCTGCTGACTTCCTTCCTCTCCTTCAGACAGAAAAGACCGAGACTTATTGCATCCTCATTGCCTCAGCAACAGGATGTTTTTGTCATCCCTTCTGATTGCACAATGGCAATGAATATTACTTTTCAAGCATTTAGGATTTTGGCATAGTTTAAATAGTTTTCTGTTTTTTTTTATTCATTTGACGTATTCTACACCTGGTAAATCAAGTCCATTGTAACTGTTACCATGAAAGTGATAATTAGGGAAACTGTTCTTGTAGGTAATAAAATGCTGCATATGGAATGCCATGATTTCCATTGCCATGCCTTTAATTTAGGCTGTAGCTAAATAAACAGCACCCTCAAGAATTCTTAAAGGTTTTGTGTCCTGATTGGAAAAAAGAAAACAGGTAACAAAACATGAAAATAACATTTGCTTCAAATTCGGAATTGACAAAAAGAGGTAAAAAATTACTTTTCAGTCTCTCATGTGGGGAAAAAATCACCCTTCAGGCCAATATTACCTAATGAATATATTATGTCAGGTTGCACAGACTGTGGGACATTCATACTGATTATCACAAGACATTAGGAAAGAATGAGCTAATGTTTCCAAGACAACACCCTGTAGAGTTCAGTAGGTACACCTATTTCTGAAGAAGAGAAAGGACTGAGTGTAATGTGTACAATGGCTTAAGTGTGTTGCACGTAAGCCATAAAGCTCCCCTTATATACAGGTTCCTAATCGATATTACTGTGTAACAATACGCTGAGATAATAAATACATGTTGGTTTACTATTCCAAAATTCTTCACCAGAGTATGGGGAATCACTCCAGACTCCTTTGGCTCATTACAGGGCAGTTAGAAATAATGGCCACAACATCTGTCTGGTCTACTGTGCCAATATGCAGAAGGCCAGGCAATTTGCCATGCTGCCCTAATCCTTTTGATTGACCAGCTGTCTGCCAGTGGAGTGGTGCAGTGCACTGACTTATACCAGCTGTGTCCCTCGAGATGACAAGCCTTGGCAGCTTCAGGTCAGAGTAATGTAGAATCAAATCAGGAGAAAATTCAATTCAGTGTCCTTATCAAGGATATTGAACACTGTCTCAGCAAGAGCATACCATTGCTTTTGGCATTAACATGGTTTGACATTAGCAGTTCAAAAGGGTTCGATCGGATGGGGATTAGCACAGAAGGGCCTGGCTGAAGCTCCAGAAATCCATGGCTAATGATCGGCTTCCTGGGGATGGCATGCGAAGAAACACTGAAGAGAGAATACCAAAGTTGTGTTGCTGGGTTGATACAGACTTCACGCAGACTATTATAATGTTAGAACTTAAAGAGCATTTATCCATCCAGGAAATAAATGAAGATCCAGTAAAAAGTATTTTGAAACAAGGAAGACTGTTTAACTATGATCTGCAAAAGGTGGTGATATTTTAAAGGAAGAAAAATTATATTCCTTTCAAGTCTTGTATAACCTAGCAGGTCTGTTGCATTCATTCTACATGCACCAGACAGCCTTGAAGTGTTTTACTTTATAAAAGTTCTATTTTCAGACAAAGAAGTATGAGTGAGCTCTTTTAAATCCTATTCATGATCCTTTGGCTTTTCTCTTTCTCATCTCTTCAGAGGGCACCCAGATGAACAATGTAGGCCCAGGATCAGCCCTGATGCAGGCAATGACACAATACCCCACACTGGGACAAGTCTCCCACGCTTATGAGCAGCCACAGCCTGGCAAGGAGCTCAACAAGTATGCCTCATTGAAAGCTGTGGGTAAGACTGCTTGCATATTTCCTCCAACTGTTCATACATATCCTGGGTTTGTTAGCAACTCTACATTTGTATTAACACAAATTGATACACAAACAGCAAATATATTAACATTGAGAAAATAGTTTAAAAGAAGTATATTTTTTAAAGTTTGGCATTTATCTGAAAAATGGATGATGTGATGTCACTTGTGATGTATGCATTTAAGGATGAAGGATTATGTACTATGAACATTTCTAGATACTGTAAGGGATAACCTACATTTTTAGGTTATTCCTTACAGTTTTTTTTAACAATTCCTTGCTTAAGCATGGTTTGTAAATACCTTGATTGATCATGATTTGCTAAATACACAATTTCCTTTACAATGAACATTAGTAGAGTTCAGTGTGGGCAAAAATATTATGATATAATTAAAATTTCTGATGGTTTTGGTGTACAGTGAAATTACATTTTAGCAGCTTAAATTAGCTAAAGCAATTATGGAAATTAGCTAAAGCATTTGTGGAATCCCCTTAGCTGCCCAACTCCCAGTAACAACAGTCTGGTGGGTCTCAGCTCAGAATGCCCGGCATGATGTTTTGTCCCAGTCCAGCTCTGAGTAGAGGTTGTGCCCTCATTAGAGGATGTGCCCGTGCATAAATACACAATTTATACTACTGTTCTTCTTGGTTAATTTTTATTACTATTACTTTTCTTGGCTTATCTTCACCTCTTACAGTTTTTGACATATTGCCATGGTTCCAATGTCAAAACGTCTATTAATATCAGGTGTAGTGCATGTGTATTCAGATTTTTGATCAGTTGATCCAGGGCCTTGTAGTGATCAATTCTGCAATTCTCTGTAATGTATGTGGAGAGAAAGTGGGCAGGCAAGTTGTCTATAACATGGCAAAAAGAAAAACTAAAAGAGTGCCACAGAGAAAGAATTTCATATTTATGAATTTCACTGTTTGCTGTGATGTGTTCGCATGTGACCATAAACGGCCACTTTACTTCACTTTACTTTTACAAAATGTGTGTCAAAGAATCTGTGATGTCATGGCTAAATGAGCCAGCCAGAGACAAAACATGGAGAAATTAATCAATTTTGTAGAGCTACACACAAAATAGACTCTACATAGACACTAAAACTCAGGTCAGTTATAAAAATGGCATGTGTCATTGTTTGTTGTGGTTTAATTACAAATAATCAGCCCATGATTGCAGCTATGTGTTCAGCCATCCTTAACGATGAAGGGCTCTTATCAAGCAAGTTAACACTCATCAGTGATTCAGTGGTAAAGCAATGGGCACTGAATTAAGAGAATCAGAAGAGCACTGGCTTGAATCCATGTTGCAAGTAAATGCATTTTTAACACAAACTTTTTTTTATAGCTGCCACGCAATCACACATAGCATTTTCTTGCACAAGTGCAAGAAATCTAGCAATCGTTATTTTGACTCTGCTATTTCGGTCATACGTGTACCCCATAAAAAAGCTAATGTCAACAAAGTCTGGACATGTGTCTCACCCTTGTGTTTCACTGACCCCACAGGTTGACGACCATGCCTCAAATGGCTTACTTTCGTGTAGCATAACCCTCACTTTTTCCATTTGGTCACATGTTTCCTAGGATACTGTCACTAGCAACACATCTCTGCTAAGCATTTGTGCTGTTTCTGATGTGTCCAAATGTTGCAGTCTCAAGCAGATTTGACAGTATTTGGCACATACTAGAATACCAGAACTACAAATCTCATACTTATACTAGATGAACCAATACACCACCCATAACTAGTATACATGCAAAGAGACAGAAGTGGCTTTTGGCTGCAAAACACATGATGCTGGATACTTCAATCCATGTTTTAAGGAAAAACAAAGTTCATGGCCCTCGATTTATGTTTGCTAGGAAGGATCATAATGCATTCTGTAAAGGCCATATAAATAGACTTTGTCCATACCTGCCAAGCCTGAATGATGTTCACAAGAAAATTATGACTTCTGTGTAAATGTTTTTTGCAAATCTTTAGCATTACTCTTTTGATAAATACATTATATAATTTATGCTTTCAGAAAGCATTTAAAATATTAGCTAAGACATTGTGCCAGTACTGTCGGTGTATTGCTTTCAGTGTGGGCTTATCTGTCTCAATTAGAGTGACTGCTTCCTTATTTAGACTGTAAGCACAGAAAAGTAATTTGATTTGACTGCTACACTGATTCCACCACTTTTGGTGAACTTAATGAAATGGTGTGATGGATTTAAACCACAACAAAACTTGAGATTTCAAAAAATAGCTTGATAATCTGTTGGAATGACAGAGAAAATGTATTTGAAGAATAATAAACAGGAGCAACCAGGGAACACTGTGAATAACGATGGACTTCTGGCCATGACATTCATCTACAGCTGAAATGTTGCTGCTGGTAATTTACTGATGCCTGACCAGCTGGGTAGTTAGAGAAACAAAACAGAGAAACTATTCAAAGGGTAGTAGGCTCAGGAGACATCCACAATAGCTGAGGACAGGCTAATAAAACACTGAAAGAACAAGAGTTGAACCCACATGATAAATGATCAAAAAAGCACAAAATGCCCAACACAGCTGCACAGACATATTTACACAAATTTATGTAGATTTGCCAATTTCACCAGAGGTTTTCAAAATACTTTGAACCCTAAGCTGTTCTTGACTGATCTACATACTGCCAGAAAACCCTGTTTTCAGTGAGGAAAAAAAAATCCAAATATTAATTATTTAGCAGATTCACATTAATAATGAAAAAAGAAAAGAAAAACTAGGACAAATTAATTACTTAATTAATTATTCATAAGATATTTCACACCTTCCAACTGTTTAGTACCTTGATGTATGACTAAACAAAAACCACTTGCCATATAAACAAGTTTTGACCCCCAACAAATGTCTTTGAATCTATGTAAATGGTAAATTTATGTATGTAAATCCTTTTCTTAACCTTCCTGTTAAGTATACATGTCTATGAGGGATGTGTTTGGTGTGTACAGTGTGGCCCCAAGGAAGATTGCATCTGAGTGAAGCAAATTTCAGCATGTTTGCCTAAAATGTGTTTTTGTTCCATGTCAAGTTTTTTTCACAGTGTTTTTTATGAAAAAAACCCAATTGACAGTTTTTCATATTTTACTACTTTATATTTATGCTTTTCTATTGTGTTATATGTTTATTAGTTTTCTAAGTCTAACTCTTAGATTTGTCTTGTCTTGTCTATTATTGTCAGTTCTGATTGTAATGCAACATTTTTTTGATTTTGTAAGTAACTTTGTACTAAAAACAATAAGACAGTAATAAAGAAATAATTCATCTTGTTGCTGTTTTACTCTTATTTAACTCTGTCCTGTTTTTTTTTTTTTTTAACTGCAGCAGAGAAAGCAAATGAGAACTTCTACGCAAACCGAAGGCACATGGCAGAACTGACTGCCAAAGGCACACTTCCTCTTCAGCCGGTGCGGCTGGAGCCGGAGCCGACCAACCCATACAGCCCTGAGATGCCATGCCAAAAGCAAAATGGACACAGAGCCAAGAGCACTAAGGTGCATAGCTCGCACCCACTGCCCTACAGTTCCAACACCATTGCCACAACAGGCATGCTGAAGGGCTGGGAGGCAACAGAGACGTTGGGCCGTCGGCACACGTACGCCCCCAAGAGGCACAGTGCATTTGTGGAGCAGGTCAATGAATTAGCCTCCGCCCACAGCCAGCACTATCTGCCCCCGCACCCCTACTATGTCACCAATAGCAAGACGGAGGTGACCGTGTGAGGGGCCCTGATAGAGAAAGCGGACCCCTAGCCAGAGTAGAAGATTTAGAACAGAGGGAGAGGGATTTGAGAACAAAGAGGAGCAAAAATGAAGAGATGTGTCAAAGCCCTGCATTGGTAGAGGCGCATCCAGCCATCTGCATGGCCTTGTGCGTGTAGGGCGTCTGTGTGCTTTTCTTTCCTTTCGTCCAAGAACAGTTGTGCAAAGAAGAGGATGGCACAGGACTCCTGCTTGATTCAGGAGCCATTATGTTGTTTTATCGATACTATCTCTGTGTCCATTACTGTAATCTCTGCATTATAATGCAACTTAACAATATGACTTATAGTAATGAGCTTATGACACAAATGAGCGTATTAGAGGCTGTCCACCAGAGAACAAGTGTTCTAAACATTACCTGGCAGGTATTCAATGCAATTAGACTCATCAACAGACTGAGATGGTACCAGTTGTTTTCTTACTCAAGTAAATAAATGCTATAAGCTCTGCACTCCTGTGGCATGTGGTCTCAAACCCCATGCTAAAATGTGAAAACAGGTCAGAGAACACCAAATGGATGATTTTGGACATTTATGAGGCTGGGTTTTTAACGGCATAGTTAAAAATTTCGATATAGATAGTCTCCAGAAAATGTTCACCAAAACCTGTATGTAGCGATATGGCATACTCTAATCTGACAAAACTCTGGGCATGTGCCTTTCCATGAAACCTGGCATCTAAGAGCTTTGTGCTTAAAAAAGCACACAAAGTGTTTCCTCAAGAACAATGATTAATAAAATACATGCTCACCTGTTGTTTACTGCTGTCACATTTCAGTAGAAGATGTTGATGCCTAGTGCTTTGAATCACATTTATTTTTTTGCTCTCCATGACTGTAGCTCATTTGCTTCTGGTGTGTTTGTCGTCTATTTTTGTACCAGCAAGCTCTTAAGAAAATAGATTGTAGGATTTCCAGAAAAGAAATTATGTGTGTGTGTTCTTATGTTCTTTTTTTAAATATTGGGAATGTTTGTGTTTTTGAGAGTACAGTGGCAACGGCTTTACAGTCAGTGAAGAATGTAGTGATTTCCCACCAGATTTGATAAGACCAAACAATGGATACTTAATATTGCAGCTGAAGTGATACTTAAGTAGGTTTGTTTTTGAGTTTGAGCAGTGTCAAAATGTATTACAATAAAATTTTAT
>JBBPDE010000140.1:6533900-6549063 GCA_037974605.1 Nannopetersius ansorgii
GGTTTCTTCCTATCGCCATTAGGGAGTTTTTCCTTGCCACTGTCGCCGTCACTCTTGGCTTGCTCATCAGGGGCACATACATACACATTCACACACATATTTACCTCACATAAATCATAAATATAAATCAAATTGAATTGAATTGAATTGAATTAATTAAATTAAAAATTGAATTAAAAATCAGTATGTCATCACACTGTATTCTTCCAAAATTGTACTGTAGCTGCTTTTGCTGACCACACTAAATGATATATTATCTTGTTGTATTGTTGCACTTTTTTGTTTTCTCTTTCTTGCTCTATTTGTACTGTTTATTTTGTCCTGTCTGCACTTGTGTAGTCATGTGGTGCTCTGTTTTTGTTCTCGTGTTACACCATGTCTGTGGTGGACTGTTTTGTTTCACTATATATTGACAGTGTATATAGCTGAAATGACAATTAACCTACTTGACTGAGATGAGCAGGTACAATGTATCCCAGCTGCGTGAACACGTATAGACACACCCCTATCTTTTTTCTTTCACTCTCTCTGAAAGAATTTGTGAACATGCCAAGTGGCAAAATCACTCTATTTGGGTCACTCTGCTGAGTGTGACAGTGTGTGGATAGCTCATAGCAGCAGGTGCAGACTGTCTGTGTGAATGCTTTGGCTTGCTGTAGACGCTGTTAATCTGGATCAAGTTTATTTTGGTGCTGCTCTTCCATGAGTACCCTTGAAAAAATAGGAACTTCTTCCTTGCAGAACTCCATCACTAACATCTCTCTCTGAAATCAATCCGATTTTCTGATTCCACCCCTGAGAGAAGGAGCTGGAGAAAGCAGGTTGCCTACTTCAGAGCACCTGAGTGCCAAAGCAAACCCTTCTTGGCAAGTGTTGTGTGTCTCTCTGCTTTCTTTCCTAAATACCAAATGGCGCATCAAAGAAACATCCACATTTAATGTATGCTAGAAATTAAACATTAGAACACAGATGCAGATGCTGCAGTATAGGTTTAATGTGCCATTTCATTGCATGAGGAGCCTTTTAATATTTATGTAGCTGCTGGGGACAACGTGACTCCCAACACCGCTTGCAAACAGCATTGAGGGTATCTGTTGATTGTGCCCGTTTTCATTTCTTGCCTTCCGTTTTCCTACAGGGCCTCATTTTCCTCCATCAACCCTGACTGCCTTTACGTGATTAAGTTTCCAATTACAGAGTGTCTGGCCACTTCCATTACTTCTGCCCAGCAGGTCTCAGTCATTCTGCTCTTTGGAGGCTCCGAGTGGCATATAGGGACTCTAAAACGGGAGACAGCTTCCTCTCCCTCTTTCTCTCCTACATGCGCCTTCACACACACAGGAAGAGAGAGGGTGGGAGAGCTAAGACTCCTCGGGGATCTGCAGGCATGTTATAAACTCAGGCCAGAATTCACTTTTGCCATGTAGGAAATAGCAGGAGAGTAACTTTATTAGGAGACATCTAATCATGTGGAAAGAACTTCTCACAGAAATCCACACTAGGAATCTGCAGTGAGGTCGTACATTGGTACTATGCAAAAGTCATAGACAACCATTTGATTTATTTAATTTCTAGACAAAACAGCCATTAAGCATGTTAATCAAAATAAGAATAGCCTGGCCTGGTTTATAGTAGCCCAAACTGTAATTTACATCACCAATCTGTGATCATGTTATGGCTTCTTACATGTAAGTTTGTTCTCACCCCCAAGGTTTGTTCTCTATTTGAACCCGCGGTGTCCAGCTTTGACTCCCCACAGTCAACATGTACCACTGATGGTTGCTCAAAGTCATTGTAAAACTGCATATGTGCAAATATAAATGTTGTACAAATTTGCACTGAATTTGCACATATGCAGCCAAATTAGTAGTGTGCTAAATGAATGTCAGAACATGGCAATGTTTAATCCTGAAAAAGAAAAGCTGGTATCTGTTAGAGGTATCTGTTAACCCCTAGTTAGAGGGGACTCTCAAATTTGGTGCTGCAGTGTGTGAGGTATGGACAGGTTTGTTTAGCTTTTAGTTTAGTTCCCATCCAATAGTATGACTAGCCAAATCAGTACATTTGTAACTGGTATTACTTGGCTTGTGAGAAGTGGAAAATTGAGCTAATTTCTAAGACTGAAAGCAAGTCTTCTGAAAAGAACAAATGGTGTAATAAAATCCAAGGGTGGACAAACTAAGTACTTTGTAATTTTCCATGTAACTGTTTATGACTCAGTTAACTGGAAATTAAATAAATGAAAGTCTCAGATTTGTTATACAGCGAAGTTAATGAAAGCATGATTTTTGTTGAAGTGCTATATAAACCCTTGTGAGAAAGTCTACATTCAGTGTACTGTATTGTATAGTCAGTTTCACAGGATCAGTATTTGTGATGCAACTTCCTACAATGTCTTGGATAAAAGCAGTAGTGCCTGAGACTAGGTTAGCTAGTTCTGCTTCAAGTTTAAATAATGTACATGTTTGAGCCATACTCTGCAGACTGGAACATCTTCCACAAACGTAATCAATAGACAGAAGGCACTGTGGACAATGGCACACAACCAGCTTTGAGCACAAAGCCCAGCAAGGACAATATCAGAGTAATAAAAGGTCAGAATGGAAGAATGCTACAGTCATTATAAAATCATGACCCAGCTCTAATGATAGCTGTGACATCTTGTCATTATGACAATGAGGCTGATAGCTCTGTCAGCTTCTTTAAACAAAACATTTACAGTTTTGTTTTACAAAACATTTACAGTTCAAAAATCCTTCTCTGTGCACAGGGAAGAAAGACAAAACACAACCCTACTGTATCTAGATATGTCCTAGATATGTGTGTGTGTGTGTGTGTGTGTGTGGGGGGGGGGTGTTCAGATTTGGTGTTTCAAAAATCAAAGATGTTTGATTTTAATGCAAGCATAATATTCAGCTTTTAGTGCACTTTACTGAAGTCAGAATCAATCAGTCCTAGTTTTGCTTTTTATCCTTGATTGTGTCCCACCTGCTGGTCATTCAACCTGTGTCCAACAACTCCTCCCCATCCGGTTTTATTCAGCTTTCTTTTCCTTTTGGGTGCCATGAGAATGTGATCATTCTGGTTCTTTCAAGAGCACTAATTAGGTAGCTTATATAGTATGATACTCCTTGTCAAAAACTGTTCTGTGCTTGTTCAGTTTATTTGAAAATTTAGCGATCCCCCTGGTAAGTTGGGGGCCTCCTCAACATTCAGGTCCCCATGTAGTTGTTTAGTGATGCCACCACAGTGTGTAAATTGATTAAACTATAATTACCACACCTGATGGCTGGTGTGTCGGGCAATTCAGGTATGCATGTTCAGCAAGGCCAACTTACTTGTCATTACACCGGTCACCTTCTCCAAATCAATCTTAATTGTCTGTTTTGTGACTCACAGAGTGCTATTGACCTGCTCAGAGAGAAACACAAAGAAATGAATCAGATAGTTTGGGCTATTATAGACACAGATAAGTGGAATAAACATAGATTACTGAAATAATCCATGGCAGTACAAAAATTGTGGCATCTTTTGGCCACAAAACACTTTAGTGGAACAGTGATCAATTTCTATTAATCCTGTGCAGATGCATTTTTTAGTTGAACGCCATTTTCATTATTCCTTAAAATTATTCCTTATTCCTTTCTCTTCTGAGAAATTGTCCCTCCATACATGTCATCTGTGATCAGGGATTTGTTGGAAACCCCAAAGAGTGAAAAAACTCCTTTGAGATCCTTTCTAAATTGTTCTATCTGGTATACTGGGGATTTTTTCTGAGAAACAAGATTATTTGTATCTGGACAGCAGTGTCTGCTGCTCCATTCAGCAGTCACCTCCTTTCATGTGCGCTGAGCGCAAGATTTAGAAGTATTATCACTTTTGCCAACACATTTATCTTGGAGAAACAAGTTCTCACACACTTACAAGCATAATCCGAGCTTTGCCAAGAAAGGACTTCAGGGCCAGTCAAGGATTGTTTCAGCAGATGAGCTGAACAGACTGCATTAGAATGATTAAGGTCACAATGCAGAAATAAGCCATTTTCCCAGGGCAATAACAAACAATTAGACAAACTAGACATTTTGGCGAGTTCTCAAGTGAAAAGGTAGGTATTGTTATGCACTATATAACATGGCCTGTGTTGAGCCACGGCCGCACACTGCCAGATTCTACATCACCTTGAGTCCCAGGCCTGACTTGCTGCGCTATAAACGGCAGGCGCCATTCAACATCCATTGCACAAAACTGGGACACACACACACATACACCCAGCATCAAAGTCGTAGCAGACATTGACCTATATAGCACTTCAGCCCTTGACTTGAGTCTGGCCCATTAAAAGAGATGCAAACTATTAATACTCTGTGTCGGAACTGTAGGGCGAAAACAGTGTGCTTATTTTGACAGCCATTGTCACAGATCGCAGTAGATTGATGGTAAAGATTGCTATTTTACAGCAAGGCACCAGTAACCAATGTGATGTCTGGATATTTGTCAACATGTCCATGTCGATTACGTGCTGATTAAAGTGTAACAGGGACATGCAGCCCTGTACTGACCCAGAGCTATTCGTACACTTGAGAGTATGTCTTCTGCCTCAGAGGAAATTGAAGGTCAAGTTAATACACTTCCTCCAGCTGTTTGTAGCCTGTATAAATGTCATGGTGGTGTCAGTCCTACATTAGAATTTTAACTCATAATGGGTACATAAGTACTAGAGATGGGCATAGATTATTTTTTTAAATCTAGATTAATCTCATTGTAATCTTGGAATTAATCTAGATTAATCTAGATTAAAATGGCTCATTTGAATTCTGCGGATGGTCTGAAGCCCCCCCCCCCCCACCACCACCAAAATGATCCCAATGCCTATATTTCTAGTGTAAACCATTAATATGCCAAATGTTCTCCCAGATCACTTTAATTTAATTTTGAACTCAGTTTAATATATTACCTTTAAAGAAAATGTAAATATAAACCCGAGGTTTAAATAAGGAAGTCACGAGAGACAGAGAGAGAAAGAGAGAATGAGAGAGAGAGAGACAAAGAAAGCGAGAGAGAGAGAAGATCCCCACGCTCCGGAAAAGTCACGAACGAGAGAGAGAGTAAGACAGAGAGAGAGAGCGAGCGAGACAGGTTTAAAACGGGTGCGATCCGGAAAAGTCACGAACGAGAGAGAGCCAGAGAGCAGTGGTGGAGGAAGTACTCAAATACTGTACTTAAGTAAAATTACAAATAACCAGGACAAAAATGTACTTAAGTAAAAGTAAAATTACAGCATTTATCTTTCTACTTAAGTAGTAAGTACTTGCTTTTAAATGTACTTAAAGTATTAAAAAGTAAAAGTATTTTATATACACATTATATGTAGTATTATATATTATTATAAACATACACACACACAACATATACATATTTATACACTGTATATATACACTTGCCGTTTGTATAGATATTTTGTAAAAAATGAATAAAACAAAAATACTATTCAAATGGAATTGATTATTTGACAAGTTATTATTCTTAATGTGTTTCCCTTCTTTTGTCACAGTACAAGTTTACTTTGTCACCGGCAGTTGTGTTCATACTCGAATCTGAACTTTTTTTTTTGCCAATAAAGATGTCCTACAAAGCTAAATGACATTCAACAAAAACAAAGGACACAATTTATTATATTCCAAGTTTTTATTTAACAGTGAAAGCAGCCATCCAATACAGAACCACTGTGCTCTATTGACTGCACAAATGAAATGTTTTGTGCAACACAGGACAAGGCACTAGTGCAAGCAAGCCAAGCAGAGCTGACAATCAGACTTAGACAAAAATATAAAAGAAAATTCCAACAATGGTTTAAAGTTTAACTAACTTTAGAGAAACCTAATATTTTAAATAATTCCTGCAAATAGGGCCATGTATGGGGCAGGTCTTCTGTCGCTTCTGTAGCCGCCATTTCACGTTCTCTTCCGTAACCATTAAAGGCATGCTCTGCTCTCATTAAAGGAGGGTCTAAACGTCACATGATTGATTCAGTGGACCAATAACTCACTCGCAGTAAAAATAAATAAATAAAAAAACTTCAGTTGATTAATTTAAATATGTAATGCAATGCAGAGTAGAAATGTAGTGGAGTAGAAAGTACAGATACTTGCTTTAAAATGTAATGAAGTAAAAGTCGAAAGTAACCACTAACAATTCTACTTAAGTAAAGTACAGATACATGAAAAATGTACTTAAGTACTATAACAAAGTACTTGTACTTCGTTACATTCCACCACTGCTAGAAGGGGAAAGAGAGAGAGAGAGAGTAAATACATGCTAAAATATCAAGGTCATCATAGCTTGCGTAGTATAGACCCAGCTCCCAACCAAACTTTATGAATAGATAAACGGTGATTTTTTAAAATTGCGCGATAGGAGTCTCACATTAACGTAGCACGTTAACGCCGATAACGGCCCAGCACTAATAAGTACATTAAAAAATAATTTTCAAAACGTTGATAAGCTATATAACCCTTTGAAGTTGTTGTCAATTATTTCAAAGGCATAATGTGATTTCGTATCATTTTCCACTGATACCATATTTATAGACGCAAGTAGAAGAGATGAGAGTAAGAAGAAGGCAACACATGGGAAGGATGTAAACATGAACCAGGATTTACTAAAAGAACATTTTTACAGAAAACAAGATACCCAACAGAAAATAATTATAACCCTCAATTAACCTGGGTTTTAACTAGGAATTAAAATTAAAAAGAAACAAGTTGAAGTAGAATGAAACAAAGCAGAATGAAAACAGAACAGAGCTGAACAAGGATGGACCAGAGAAAAAACACAGAGAAATGACAAACAAGGGCTGAAATACAGGGGCATATATACTAACTGGACAAAGGGAAACATCTGGGAAGGGGAGGGAAAAAGAAGACGACGCAGGTGACCAGGATATCAAGGGGTCAGGGTTAAAGTGGTAAGACTGAAAAAACAATGTGGAACAACTGTGGAAACAGACAGATGGCAAGGGTTAACCCGCTTCCGTGATTTACCCCTGGAAAGACAGGCACGAGGCATGCAGGCATCCATGCTAGTGCTCTCTTTGTTCACAGACATGAAGAAAACAAAACCTGACTCAAGGGCCATTACAGACATGAACATGAACGAGATAGGTGAGGTGATGGACCGATGCATACGGTCCACATGGACTGAACTAAATACACACAGACACAGACAGAAAACCAATCACCCAAACATAATCACTTCAACTAAACATGAGACAGCTGAAACCAAGATACAAGAAACAAACCATACATGAATGTCAAAATAAAAGACCCTAAAAACAAAAACAAAACAGTGGCTGAACCGTGACAGTACCCCCCACCTCAAAGCTGCAACCCCAGGGCGGCAAGGCCCCAAAACGGGCAAAACACAAAAGAAAAAACACGAGGGAGGGCGGGGGATGGTGGCGGCAAGGACAGCGTCCCCGCTCACCCCTCGCGTCGTTCTCCCACAGTCCTGGGTCGGGCTGGCTTCCCTCCAGTCCGGACGATGCGAGTGCAAACCCCTGGATGCCGTCCTGGTTCCCCACTGAGGAACCCCTCAGTGTGCGTGGAGGTCGTACCACCTCCTGGAAGGCCTTCGGCTGGCAAGGTGCTCGTAGTTCCAAAGTTCGGGCTTTGTGTCCCCAGCGCTCCTGAGCACCCTGCCGCGAGTCTCCCCGCAGGTTCTCCGCTGTAGACCTGCCCGAGATCCTCACCGCGGGCCTCGTCCTGGCTCTCCCCGAGCCCTGCGCTGCAGTCTGTCTCAAGACCCTCTCTGCGGGCCTCGTCCTGGCTCTCCCCAAGCCCTCCGCTGCGCTCTGGCCCGAGATCCTCTCAGAGGGCCTCGTTCTGGCTCTTTACAACATGCCCTGTCGAACATGCCTGTTTTAGTCCGTTGCTAGTGGGTCTCTCCTCAGCTCTAATCCCACTAGCGGACCCCCTAACCCCCAAAACCCCACCCCCTCTTTCACTGACCCCAGTACGCCCCTCCAAAACATATATAGGAGGGTTTTCCCCCTCCGGAGGCAATGTTCCCCCATCACCAGCCTCCCCTAGCCTATTCACCAGGCTAACAGCTGTGGCTAACCCCCCCCAGAAACCCAACTAACCAGGCTAGTCCTGGTGCTATGTAGCTCGTAGGGGCTGCCGCACTAGCAGGAGACTCACCTGACCCTAGTAGGGGATTGTGCGGCTCTGCTAACTTGCCCTTGCCTTCATCCAAATGGCCTAAGAGGTCCTGCTGTCCCCTACTGTACAATGTCTCCCGTGCTATGCTAGCCGCTATGCTACTCGTGCTACCAGGCACTAGCCTGTTAGCTGGGGGGTTTCGCTGTGGTGCTGGTGTGGGTGGTCGCTCTGGAGAGAGCAGCTGGTGTCGTTCGCGTCGGGAAGGAGGGTGATGAATGTGGGGCACAGGTACGGGACGCACTCACGCTGCAACAGCTCCTTGTCGACCTCGCCCTCTGGCTCCTCACCGGCCTCGCCCTCTGGCACTGCGCCGACCTCGTGATCTGGCACCGCGCCGACCTCGCCCTCTGGCTTGGCACTGACCATGCATTCCGGCTCCAATCCGCCCGCATGCTCTGGTTCTGGGCCGATTGCATGCTCTGGTTCAGCGTCGACCGCACGCTCATTGTTTGGGAGCTCCTGTGTCTTGTGAGGGCCTGCAATTTCCCCAAGAGAGCTCCGCCTTTCAGCCCCGCCCTCGCGGGCTGGATGTGAGGCTCGCTGAACCCACCGAGGGTGAGCCTCGGGAGGCGGGTCGGGGACGAGCCGGAGCGGTGGAGCGCCGGAGGAAGCCCCAGGCTTCTCGGGCAGTTGGGGACCGGGTGGACGACGGAATCCACGTGAACCCCCACTTCTCCGTCTACGTCGGACCACAGATTTCCCGTCTCGCTTGTAGGCGAGCCTGCATGGGAGCTCATCTGTGGTCGAGTCGGAGACGTGGGGATCCACAAAGTGCTCTGGACCCAGGATCGGGGATCCATCTATCCACCCGTACCTTAAGGAGCACTGGTCCTCATCACTGTCCTCCGACTCTCCACCATTCAGCCAAGATACAAGAAACAGACCATACATGAATGTCAAAATAAAAGGCCCCAAAAACAAAAACAAAAACAAAACAGTGGCCCTTACCGGCCACTGGCCGAGCCGTGACAGTGATAAACATTGCTATGTATGCAACCTTCACTGAAAAAGCTTTTAAAAGCCTTGTAATTTTTTGCTGTTGTAACAAACAGTAAAAACTAAAAAAATACAGACTTAAATCTGCTAATACAATATGCTAATTGAATGTAAATTAAATGTATCACATATAACGTAAAAAGTGACAAACCGCTTCACCTGAGTACATCATCTACACTGATTGTCCAAGTGGATACATTGTAAGGTGAGGAGGCAGAACAGCCTCACATGTCTGCCAAACTGAGCACAGGGCTCCTCCCTTGACAAGTGTCAGGTTAACAGCATCTAGAAAGGAGCTAAGAGTCTTTAAAAAATGGGATTTCCAGATTAGAAGGGAGAGATGATGAACAAAAAAAACAGAGGAGGGAAATTGAAGAACAGAGATAAAGACAGAGTGAGTCTGAGTTTTATTCGTTCCTTAGCAGTGGTGGTTTTGTTTGTGTTTGTGTGCCCCCATACTGGTGTCAGTGTGCATTCCTGGGTGTGTTTTTAGGCTTCCTAGGTGGTGGAGAATGCAGGCAGTACCCCCTCGTCCCCCCTGGTCTAACTGGCCTAGCTTGCTTGCCACATCTAGTGCAGTTTAAAGGTTTTTTTTATTTATTTTATCTACTTTGTTAGACCAGTGAAAAAAATATTAAAAGTTAAAATTCTGAGAAAAAAACTGATGGGACAGGCCAGCATCCAAACTGCCATTGATGGACCCACTAGACTTTGTGTACTGGGTGTTTGTCGCCGAAGGTGCAACCTTGAGGGACAAGCACCAGCCATGGTGTCACCTATCTCCTGCTCAGGCAAGAGAGTGGACCTGCACCAGAACTGGGATGGTGCATTTGATGTCTCAATGCGTAGTACTTCCCAGAGGGCTGCAATTAAAAGGGCCCAGGCTCCTGCCATTGCTGTGTCGAGCCAGAAAGGCTCCTGTGGGAGGACTGGTTCCTTTTGCTCAAACTGACCACACCCTCACCTCCCTTCCTGGATGGCCCCACCATCCTTGCTCCATCATCTTACCCTCTCCACAAGGCTAAACGGGATGAGCCCTGTCAGCCAGTGTCCTGCCCTTCCCTGCCTTGTGCTGAGCCAGCACCTGTTCCTGAGCCCCCTTGGTGGGGAGGCCAGATGGGAAAGCTTGTGTCTACAATGAGGGACGAGGACATTCCGTGGCCTATGTGGCTGCTCCCTCTGGACACTGATACACCACCTGTGGCCGCAGCAGGTATGACAGATGCCCTGAAGAGCTCTGCTCAGCCACCTGCTAAGTCAGAGCTGCTCAATGCCCTGAAGAGCTCGCCTAGCCACCTGCTATGGCTTCCTTTTTGAATGCAATTTGTTATACTGATATTTATCATATTTATAAGTCTACAGACACATACTTCCCCTCACTGTATCAAAATGCTCAGGTCATGTAGAAACAACCCCCGATACCAATATTTATTCTGAGATTTATTCTAGAGATTCTCAAGCTACTCTTTCAACAAAAACTGTACCAACTCCTAGATGGCCAATCTGTCAAACCGTGTTTAAATTGGTACATGAAGGCCTTGTTTTGTTAGTTATCTTCATAGAGACTTTAACTTTTTTCCCGGGTAGACCAGAGGAGGATGGTTCCCCGATTGAGTCTTGGTTCCTCTTGAGTTTTATTACTTCAGTTCAAGGAGTTTTTCCTCGCTATTAGCTTGCTCACTAGGTGCTTGGACCTGGATTCTGTAAAGCTGCTTTGTGAAGAGCAAAATAAGTTGTAAAAAGTACTAAATAAATAAAAATGAATTAAAAATACTGTGACACTCAGTGAGGTTTTTACGTCCATGTCTATCATTTTGTGAGGTACCTGAACAAACAAACTCTTTAGGCCTTTTTAATGCTATTGTACTTGGATATTTGTTGAAATATGTTTGCAGCTGGACATGAAACAAAGTGAACTGTAGGGGACCTTATGTTATACAATGGGGTGAATTACAGTTTTTCTGTCAGTTTCAGGCAAATAAAGTAATAAGAAATTTTTTAACCAATTTGTTTTGCAAAGCCAGCATAAGGATTGAAAATATGTAATACCATAAACATTGCACAGCATCAATCTAATACTGTGATTTATTTTAGTTTCTGTATGTATGCATTTGTTTGTTTTTTTATTTATATATGTTGTAAATACTTTTACACACTATGACTGAATATTCTCCCTGGAATATAATTCCCACTTTCCCACAGCTGTCCTTTCCACTTCACATTCCCTCCAATGTAAAAAGCATGTCAACATAAGGGAGGGTGCAGAGAATGACTAATTGGATGATTTGCTACCTAATTACTGTCAATAAGACATATTTGCACTCTGACGTGTCCTGCCCATCTTCAAGCGAGGGAGTCTCCTGTGTCATAATTATCCATAAAGCAGCTTTGGGAAGAGAATGCCCAGCAGGGTGCTGTCATCCATGTCCACAGCCAACAGGATAATAAAGCCCACTCTTCAAAATCCACTCCTCTTGCTACGGTAGAATGGCTAGAAAGCCGTAGTTCCATACAGCAGCATAGATTAGCTATGGTCCATCTTAAAGTAGAAAATTCTATTTAAAGATATTTATATTTGAAGAGTATTTATTTGTGTGGTAACTCAAATACAAACTGTAGGCTCCCATGCTGTCCAACAGGTTGCAGCACCACCACAAACGCAATACAAACATCCCATCACAGATTGGGTGGATCATAGGGGTGGAGTCTGTTCTAAAAGTTATAAAAGCCAACTTCACATTCTCTCTCTTTTTGTGTTTTCTAGCCAAGGCAGACCTTCCAAGGGAGGCCACCTTGTTTGGTCAGGAAGAAAAAAACTCACTTTTGTTCCAGAGAGGAACAAAGAAAACTTAAGATTTTGTAACCTAGCCAATATTTATCTTAGATGTGTGATAAATGTCACAACAAACCATCAACAAAGTTGTTGATGGCTAGCTATAGGTATGACAGAATAGTGTTTCATGTAGGGGCTAATGATATTCGTCTGTGGCAGTCAGAGGTCACTAAGGACAGTATTCTGCCTTTACGGGAGGGTGCTGCTTTCATCTCTTGCAGCATAGCAAATAGCCTTTTAGTTAGCCAATGCAGCTCTGGTGGTCACAGCTGATGAACCAGCACCAAGACCAGGCAGCAGATAGACTTGCTAAAACAACTGTCTGCTAGCTGCCTTGAGTTAGCAAATAGAATAATATTTTTTGGGGATTTTAATATTAATTTTGAAAAAGAAAAGGATCCTCTGAAATCTACATGTAACGCACTGCTGTGGTCAAACGATTTAATCTTGACTCTTGGTGTTAATGTGGATAACATAGCTATTCTTCCTCAGTCCACAGTAATCTCAGATCAGTGCCTCGTTACAAGTGAACTTCATCTTAATCATAATGTAAGCACATTAGTATTAGTTGTACGATAACATGCACCACAGCTCATTGAAAACCCAGAAATATCAATGCAATTTTGCACTCCATCTTGTCCAACAAACTTAAATAACCTAACAGAACACTTCAAGATCTCTCTTCAGTCCACTCTAGATTTTGTTGCACCTCTAAGATGTAAAAACGTCAGACAGATAAAGCTCACCCCTAGTCATAACAATCAAACACGTACTTTAAAGCAAAATGTCCAAAGATTTTTTGACGATCAACCAACCTGCAATCTTTTCACTCCACCTGGAAGGAGAGCCTTAGAGACTACAATGGAACACTCGCTATGGCATGTTGGCTATTTGTCATCCCTCACTGAAGCTAACAAAATAATCCCAGGTTTCTGTTTAGCACAATTTCTAAACTAACTAGGAACAGGCTGGTGCAGAACCAGAGGTACCTGCAAACTAAAGTAGTGATGATTTTATATACTTTTTCAACAATAAGGTCAAGATCATTAGACAAGTTTGACTCCACCACAGTTGCTAATTCAGCAGATGAAGATATGGTTTAAACTGACTGACATTTTATTCCAATTCAACAAGCAGAACCCTTTGCAGTTATTCTCTCTTCAAAATCCTCTACCTGTATACGTAATTCTACAAGCCTGCTTAAAGAAATTATTCCAGCAATTGTCAGACCACTCCTATCCATATTAAACTCATTTAGAAATGGTTATTAAACCTGTTGAAAAATACGTGAGCTCTCAAATTATTGATCAATTTCTAATCTACCATTTCTATCTAAGATTTTGGTGAAAGCCCCCCACTTATATGCAGATCAGCAGTCACTGATTTTTTTTGACCATGAAACTAATCATTTTTCACGAAATCCCCTGCACATTCGCGGAAATGGCAGATATCCTTGCATTTTTTGTGCTTTTGTGAAATCTGGTCCTCGTCTGCCACACCTCCTCCTTTTCTCCTGCTGAGTTGCTAAGCACCGCACCCTAACATAAACCCTGCAGAACGAGGGGGCATGGCAGGACTGTCTCCCATGAGCCTTTGTGGTACGTGTGTGGTCAGTTAGCCCAGTGTTTTTGTGAGTGTTAGCAGGGGTGTAGATGTTTGTCAAGTAGAGGTAGTGAACTAATGTGTGTTTATGTGGGTATTTTGTGTGGTTGAGCCCGTATCGCCATCACCCTCCTCCAGAGTGTTAGCTGCTGGAGTAGAGTGACGAGAGATTGGGGTTGGATTTGGGAGCAGTACTGCTACATGCCAGTTGGGTTTGCAGTTTCTGTGTTTGGGGGCATATTTACACTATGAAAGCCCTGGTGAAGATAGTGAATGATCTTTTACTATCCACTGAAAAAACTGGTTTTGCTTGACCTTAGTGGGACATTCAACACCACTGATAACTTTTATTCTATTAGACAGACTGGAAAACTGGTTGGAGTCACTGGAACACCTATATCCTGGTTTAGATCATACCTGACTGATTGTTATCAGTTTGTAAGAGTTCTCAGCATCCTCAGCACACATCAAAGTAACAAAGTGTCCCACAATGTTCTGTCTTAAGAGCTCTTTTATTTACTTTATATCTCTGCCAACCCAAATGATAAACATGAATGACTAGATGTCACATAACATCCTCTAGCTCAATGCAGATAAAATAGAGATGCTTTTTCTAGGTCTAGAAGCTGCTAGAAGAACATCATAATAATATAGAAGTGTGTTGTCACTGTTGCAGGAACAATGAAAAACAGTTTGGGGGGAGAAAAGTGAGTGTCTGGGGTGTGAGGGGTCTTTAATGATGTAGCTGGCTTTCTGCTGCTTTCTGCCGGTGTAAGTGTCTCTGAGGCGAGGGTAGTGTGGTCAGAATCACCCACTCTGCCATTCTCACCACTTGTTGCAGGTTCTTCTTGCCCTCCCCTGGGTAACAGCTGTACCACACTGTACAGCAGTAAGTCAGGAGACTCTCAGTGGTGGAGCGGTAGAAGATAGTCAGCGGGGTTTGGGGAAGGTGGGCCTGACGCAACTTTCTGAGGATGTACAGCCTTTGTTGTGCCTTCCACACCTGGTGAGAGATGTTTGTGGACCAGGTGAGGTGTGCAGAGATGTGGACCCCAAGAAACTTAGAACACTCCGCCTCTCTACCTCTTCTCCTTCAATGTACATGTAGCACTCGCTCTAACTCCGGCCCACACCGCCGGGGCTAGGAGACTCTGCGTTGTGTTGGGATGTTTTTATGGAACCCGCGGGGGCGCAACAGGCAGGAAGGGAGGGGCCACACAAGGAAAGGAAAAGAGACTCGGGTTCCCAGTTCGATGGGAGCAGGACCATTTATTCGCTTCCAGACACAACCATCACAGGCCTGTAGGGTCGATATGGCCAACTGAGTATTAATGTTTTTTTAAAGACACATAAATAACAGTACAACCCCACAAAACACAGGTTGATTCACCCCAATATAACATCTCCTAGCCCTGTTCTAGCACTGCATTAGCAGACATTTCCAAACTCTCATTTTCTCACCAAAAATATAAGTACACGAAACACAGAAACAAAAAAATAATCCATTAGAACT
>JBBPDE010000140.1:6579994-6592689 GCA_037974605.1 Nannopetersius ansorgii
CTGGTACCAGCTCGGCTTGGTGCAACTCTACTCGCTTTTTTACTTTTCTGTATCTAAAATCTGAACGTTAGCATTAGTGCTAGCGTTAGCATTAACACTAACTGTAACGTTGCTTCTTTAAGCTTTGTCTGGTAAGCCAATTGACTCCGTTTTGTGGCAAACAGTCCCAAACCAAGAAATAAAACTCCTCTGATTTCATCCCCATGCTGGCAATTGTAATGATGCCGTGTTGTTTACCTCAGTTTAGAACCCCTGCGCGGGCGGTTTCTCAAAATGTTTGGTTGCTATAGCAACCAGTTGTAGTGGAAAACGGAACATCCGAAACCAAACTGAAGAGAGTAGAACTGAACTGGACCGAACCAAGCTGGTACCAGTCAGTGGCGAACCCTGTTTAGATATATGGAAATGCGCCCACACTACAGAAAAGTTGACTGTAATCCAGTTTGGTGCGTGCAGTCTGCGGTTGTTGATTGCATCATCACTGTTTCGGTCAAGTTAAAAAAATATTTCAGCCGATACCGAAAATGCCTTTTTTCCGGTGGCCGGATATTCGGCGCATCCCTAGTGTTAATGTGGACCACATTTAATCTCGTTCCCTTGTCACATTAAATATTATTAGAGAAGAAAAGTTGCAGCAAAAATCACCAAAAGTCAAGCTTAAATCTTTTCATGATAAAAAAAACAGGCTGATCAGAACATTAATATCTATATCAGCTAATGTTTGGAATTATGACAAACTTTTCAGGCTCTAATTCTGACCTGTTTGACCTGGTGCCAGGCATCTTCCCACTGCTTGATCTTCCGCTTAGCTTCATCCAGTTCACGGAGCAGGCGTCCCAGGTCAGCACTGCCGGAGCTGACCATGCTGGAACTAAGGCTGCTAAACACCGGAGATGGGCTAGGGGAGAGGCTGCCGCTCACAAAGTCCCAAATGCTTCCAGCTCCACCATTCAAACCTGTTATGTGCAATACACATCACATAAAACAGATATATACAGTAAATAGTCTTCTTCAATAAGACGAGGGCCCCTACCACCGTCACAATTTCCCACCTAAAGAGTTTTGGGTAGATGTAGGTGTCCCTAGAAGGCCATGCTCAGTTTTGACTGTCTGTGGCTGGTTCTGCTGAGAGGCCATTCCAGTGAGCAGGGACTGAGACAGGGACTGAGAGAGAGAGCTGAGAGGGGAGGCGGACAGAGAGGAGGAGGAATGCAGAGAGGAAGACCGTGCCAGCGAGCCAGGAATGTTGACCGGAGCGGAGCCTCCTAACAACCTTTGACCTGCAAAAAAAAGAAGCCATTGTTTCAATTTGAATTAAAATGTACTTCAAGAAAATACAGTTTGCTGACATTAAGTAATTTTTCAAACTTAGTCATGATAAGTTCTCCAACAAGAATGAGTACTTACTTGCTAAACCAAGGCCATTATTGTCTTGTTCCTCTAGCTCTCTGTCAAGGGATGCAACGTTAATGTCACTGAAATTTAGGTCAAGTGCAGACCCTAAACACAGAGAAGCAAAAATAAATAAAATCAGCTGTACAGCAACAACTAATAACCTTCAGATGAAAGTAAACCTTGAAAAAGCCTCTCAAAATAGACAGCAACACTAATTCTCATCCTTTCAAAACCACTTTAACATAAAGCTTAGAAATTCTCATAGTGACTGACAGCTAAAAGGAAAAGCATCAGTGTACCTACCCCAGGCCCAGTGCCGACTCACTGTCTGCCATAATTCCTCTACAGCATCTGTGCACTCAGTGGCTGCTAATGTACTGCTAAAGTCTTAGCCAAACTAACGCACACACTATGAAAATCAACCAGAAGCACTGGCCCACTGCCTTCAACTCAGCCTAGCTTCACTACCTCACCATGCTTCCCATGCTTTTGCTGAAAATCAAAGAGATTCATACCCTGAGCTGACGGAATTAATCAATGAGGATTAGGTGATGGAGTCATAAGTGGGATCATCACATACCTATTACGGACTCAACAGTATTGCTCCCTGGATAGAAAGGGGTGGCTTTTGCATTCATGGTTGATAAGGTAGTAGGTGAGGAACTGTCAGAACCGATGCTGGAGGCCAGGCTAGATGTGATGCTTGATGTGATGCTAGACGCAAGGGGATTCACCACAGAGAACACACCACTGTGGCTCTGCAGACAGTCACAAGTAGAGTCACACTTCGAGAATGAAATACATCAGGACACATTTAGAACGAGTAATTCTCTGCATTAAAGCAAAACTGAAGGACTCACAAACACCGATAACAAGCACTGTCTGGAATGCTTTGGATAGTAATTGCATTTTCACCATTCTCCACTTAGCCCAGATTAAACTGATCAGCAAATAAATGTCCACTTTTTGCTTCGATAATTTAAAATGATACTAACACAAAGTGTCCTCGGCTTTATAAAGGTGGTATAGACTTGTCAATGTGTTTTGTGATTTACTGTGAAAAATAATAGTATTTTAATCTTTAAAATAAAGGTGAACTCTTAGGGCAGCCTTTTTTGTTTGCACAACTACCTCAAGAGTAAGAGTGCTGAGCCAGAATATGTTTTTATGGCAATGTAACTGTTTGCTTGCAACATTATGTTCACAGCTCTAGATCTAAACTAAAAAAGGCAAAAAATGAGCTTTGTCCCATCAACTACATCTGGGCTGAGCAAAATTAGGTAAATACATTTTTACTGAATAATTATTTTTAAACTTTGGGTATTTACCTGTTTATCTTGGTCCATTAACTTTTGATTATTTTCTCCACACTGGCTTTTCTGATTCTTTGCCTACAATCACATAGCACATCCAATCATATGACCTCGCTTCATTAAAGCACCCATTCTGCAAACAACTCCCAGTTTTCACTGAGGACCATTAAGATAAATGGTCTAAACAGCACTAATTATTGTTCCAGGTAATTCCAGGTTTAAGATGATTTTATAGATATATGGTGAAACATGACATCATATATTATTGTTATAATATCAAAATAGTCATCAGGCCCACTATTTCAAAAATGTATAAATGTTCACATTGCTATATAAAATTTACTGTGTGTGAATGCACTTCTCACTCAGTGTATTTGTTTGACAAAAAATGAGTGTATAATCCCAACACTTTCAGAATTTTCAGCAATGGTCATACATCAACATATAACTAAAAGACTAAAGCATTGTTTCTGGAACCACACAAATGAATGAAAAACATAAGTGAATGAATAAATGAACCAACAATAAATAACTGAAGAAACCAAAACTCCAACAGAGGGGCTTGCAGCATGTGTCACGCCCTATGCAGGCACGCCTGCAGTCCTAGAGGAAAGGCCATTTTCAGAGAGCGGAAAGAGTTGTGGAATACCTGATCCTCACGTTCAAAGCCCGGAGCTTTGGGATAGTTAGACGTTGGAGAGGAAACACTGGACGTGGTGGACTCTGAACATAAGCTACCATTAGTAAAGCTTTTGGGCCTGCCGATGGGTCCAATTGGGGACAATGAACTGGTGCTTCCTGAGCTTGGCGTTACAGTTGGACTATTAGAGCATGACACCTGAAGGAGAGAAGCACAAAGGAGCTTAATGGAGGGCTTCAGAAAGTGGCTAAATAGCCAATGTCTATAGGCTTTGTCTTTCTTCACTTGCTGAAGTCAGTGATGACGGCTTTGGGAGCTAAATCTGATGAGGAACTTTTTTATTCTAATTCCAAATGTAATTTGATTGCTCCAATTTGAGCTTAAGCAACTCTCCCGTTTCAAACACAGACTGCAACAAACAAAATGACTTACAAATAAAAACAACAGAAATGTAATTTGATAGAACCAAACACTAGTAAAATAATGATAAACAAGCTTTTGTTGTATCTCAGTGTCATCATTTAACCCAGTGGCTGCCAACCATAGTCCTGGAGTATCCCTGCCCTCCACAATCTGAGTGATATCCTGCTCTATTTAGGAAAGGCTAGTTAAATAAATGGTTAGCTGGATCTGGTATGTTCTAGTAGGGAAACACCAAAATATACAGGACCGTCGTTATTTACCACTGAGTTAGCCTATTGTTTTTTAATTCAGTGTATTGGCTATGCAGTGAAATGGTGTTGAAACATGGCCCCTTTGTTTTAGTGCAGCAGGTAATCACAGGCTGGCGAACACATACATTTACTGCTTGGCCATTGTTGCTCGCACTGCTGGTGATGGAATTTGTGGTACCACTCCACTCGCTGACAGGACACTCGGGATATTGCTGGGACACTAGCTTGGCCTGAGAGCCTGACTGCATTGCTGTGAGCAGAGTGCTCATGGTCTCTTCTGTAGAAGGAATTCCTAAATAACACAAACATTTGAATAACTCCCATTTAGAGAAATTACAGTATACAGTAACTTTTACATAAAGGGAGTACTCTTGCATTTTTCAGATCATGCTTTATCTGTAGCCGGTGTACTGGCCATGAACATTAATTTTGCCTTTAGAAGTTTTGCATCGACAGGTTTTCTGCTCTTACCAAGTAAAGGGAAACGAAGAAACTAACTATGGTAATCAACAGATTTCTACAAACGCACAAATGCAAGATAAAAAGTATCCCTTTAGCCTAAAATGCTTTTAAATTGTCCACCATTATGCCTTTCTAAAGCACTTACTTTCTACATGTGCAAAAGCACAGAATGGCCCCCTTGGACAGTATCCAGTTTGCCTCATGTCATTGCATTTTGTAGACTTGTATATCTGCAAATAAACATAGACCTCTGTAATATAGCAGGTTGAGAAAATGCTCATTCAATCATTTAACAAGTGAATAGCAATACTGTAGCAAAATCTTACAAAGACATTCCCCCCTGCCATCTCACCTCAGGATGAAACTGCTGCTCAGTGCGCGAGTGGCAGTACTGACAGCTATCCCCACTCTCACACTTTGATGGCTCTCCCCATTCATCACCGTGTTTTACACTTGGGCATGGAGTTGATCTGTTATGTATCACAAGAACTTAGACACTTCATATATATATCATACAATTTTTTTTTCCCTTTTCATTTGGGCACTTGACTTTCTGGTGCTGGATAATACAGCATATAGAATGGAATACTAGTACTGATGTCACATTGTGTTTTAGCTGTTTTAATAAATGACAATCACTATCATCTATGAGAACAACCATTCCCAGAAAACAGCAGTGTTCCTATAAACATTGTATTCATGTGATGACAGTGAACTGTAATGTATGTCATTTTCTGTCCAATTCAGATTGTTTTGAAAGAATTGTTAAAATCTGAACAAATGTGGTGCCTTTTCCAGAAATGTGGTTTCTGCTTGGCTAACGGTTACACGACATTTACATTCATGGCATTTAGCAGACGCTTTTATCCAAAGCGACTTTCATTCCCTAACTACAGAGGATAGTATCTCTCTTAGTTAAGGGTGTGTATGTTAAGGTCTTGCTCAGAGACCCAGTGGTGTGCTGAATGTAGGAATCGAAACCATGATTTCTTGATCCAGAGGCGAGTGTCCTACCCGCTGAGCTACCTCCACCCAGGCGACTGGTGTAATTTTAAGAGTGTATAACAGGGTGAAAGTGGGGGAAAAAACATCTATGGTAAATTAGCTCAACCTGGCACTAAAAATCTAACCTCTGATTGAAAGCAAAACCCCCCTTTTTAACAAAAAATATCCACAGTTAGGGTAGGGAACTTGCTTGGAAAAAGAGACATGCCTACTTTACTCCCCTCTCCAAAGAATATACTGTAGCTGGAGATACACAGAAGATAGAACAACTTGCATGCTAAGAAATGCATTTATATAAATGTCACAAAAGACTTTTTCTTTCATATATCCACAAATGTAAGTGTTTGGAGTTCACAAGACACTGCTGGTACTTCCACTGGCACTTTCAATATGGACACCATGATATAACAAGAGATTTCTATGAAAATCTGGCTGCCTCTGTCAAAAAGCTAAAACTGGGACATGGCTAGATCTTCCAGCAGGACAACAGTCCAAAGCATATGCAAATCCACAAAAAATGGTTCAATAACCAAAGTGTCAAACTTTTGACATGGTCAGTCCCCTGACAACCTGTGGGATGACCTCAAGAGGAACATTGCACAAAATACTAAATGCAGGCGTGATAACACTTCATTTACTTTAACTTTACTCTGAGACAGAGCTAGTGTGACATTGAGCTAATTTACCAAGAGACTGTGTTCATATTTTACCCATCTTTATCAACAGTACCAATAATTGTGGATCAGTCTATACGTCTGGTTTGTAAGGCTTTATTTTAGAACACTGTGGTAGTACTCAGGAAGTCAGTCATTTAATCAATGAATGCAATATCATCTCAGTACCATCCAGCACTATAATTTTCTTCATGAAAGCATCCTGTGCCTACCTGTATTTGAACTTGCGGGGATTTCTTCTTCTATCTCGACTGTTATGGTAATGGGGACAGGCATAGCCTTGTCTGCATAGACGTGGGGGCTTGGTGCATTGTTCTGTTTTGTAGTTGGCCAAAACAAAATTGGTGTCTGTAAAGAAGGGGGTAAACAAAAGTCTCTGATTATAAAAACGTGCTTTGAAAATACATGCTCAGGCTTCATATTACATTGTTCACACACCTTACGTTTATGAGTGTTTTGTCAGTGTACATGTAGGAGCTGAAGGGGTACTGAGGCTCACCCTGCCAGCGTGGGTCCTCAATAAGGGTCTTCTCGATCATGGCCTGGCTGGCCAGAACTCCTGGCTGCAAGTCCGGGATCCCCTCTCCAGAGCCTAATTGCCCATTCTGCAAAGCCTCCTGTGCCTGGATCTCTCTGTGAAGAGGCTTATGCAAGTCAGACCAGTTTTGGGAGCATTGAGAACCAGCAACTCTGAGCTCTAGATGCGAAACCTCAAATAAGGATGCAGCAGTGATTTCCACAAACCGGTTGCTAGGCAACTGCTGAGACTGCATATCTATGTCTTCATGTGTTTTGTTACTCAACCACTGAGAGGCATTCTCTGTAAATTTGAGCTTTCTACAGAAAGCTGCCTGTCAATCTATATGCACAATTAGTTATTTCAGCGATGGCTACAAATTTACAAATGTGTTAAAGTGTTGGTTAATAGTTTTAAAATCAAATCAAGATATGAAAAGCATGGTCAAATTTGCCATCTGTGGCTTGTCACATTAGATCAAAGCATAACCTAAATGCTAACAGAAAGCAAAACTTTTTTGTCAGGCCTGGAGGGATTTACAAAAAAGCTGCAAAAGCCGTAGCAAAACAATGCACACGTCCGCTCTGCCTTCACTGCATTTAAATTACAGGTCACATGATGGAAGAACCAGCAGCAGAAATCCCCTACTTCCACAGAAACAGGAATTTCACCGTTTCAATTCTGCAAAGTGAAAGCCTCATATTCGTTCTTGCCGTCACTGATTAGCAGTCTACTTCTAACACACTGTCAGGTTTACAGAATCTGAACAAGCAGTCATTGCACTTACCTAATGTCATAGACTGGCGGCCGGAGATCATGGGGGCCATGAGCAAAGGCGCAGTGGAGGCCGTTTTTTACACAGTGCCCCCGGGCGTCTGTCTCATGGATGCAGGTGCCAGTCTTATAGTAGCGCAAGTGGTACTTGCGCTCTGTATCACCAGTGGTCCGGTGCAAGTAAGGGCAGCTAAGAGCAGAAAAACGTGAAAAATTCATAAGAATATCCATTATTATTATATTGCAACATCAGCATGTCAAAAGTCAACAGAGTGATAATGATTAATTTTGTAAAGCATATATTATGCACCATTATTGTGAAAATTAATAAAATAGAATAGAGTCATTGAACTGTCAAAGCTTCTAAACTCTCCAGTCATTGAGCAGTTTGCAAGGTAAAACTAATACATGGTTACAGATAACAAAAACATTCATGACAGAAGAGCAGTCTGTGCTCAGTGTGTCAAAAGCATGCAAACATTGGTTTTTAGCCCCTCTGGGCCAGAGAAGGGTGAAATAAGTATATGATGGCTTGCATGCAACATTGAGGTACAGGTGATCTTATGAAAATACACAAGCTAGCATCAGTCATAATTTCTTTTCATAGAAAGGTCATTTTGGTCAGTGAACGTTTCCATATAGCAGTAATATGGGAAGCAAATCAAATAATAATAAAAAAAAACATTGTTTCATTCTTTTACAAGAACTGCATTACCACAGACCATTTATCGTGTATTTAACGCATCTACAACCACTTCCTATATTGTTTCAAAACCAAAATAGACCCAAAGGTTACACCGCAAGCAGACTAACAATCATTAACATCTCAATATGATACAATATCTAGCGAAAATTATCTTCTCTAAAAGGACAATATCACAGCGTCCGTAAACAATCCATCAAGAAAAAAAGGAAACAGTTAAAATAGTTACATATGTAATGCAGGGAACTAGTTGAGCATTTCCAAATCATGTTTTTCCCCCTTTGCCTCAGGCTCTGCTTTCTATTTGGCACAGAAAGCAGAAAAAAAAAAAAGAAAAAAAAAACAGTGTTGGCCGGCTATCAAAACAAGAAATGTACAACGTTTGTGTGTTGTTAAAAAGTTCTAGTGGCTTGAAATACCTGTATCTACAGTATTAGGGCCCTACTTTCTTTTTCTGGACATGGGTAATGAATACCAGACTATCAGATTGCATTCATTACTAGAGATACAACATTAAGTATCTTTTTCACTTTGTTCTTTTAATTAAGTTTAGCAATATGTTGGTCAGCTGGTTAGCTCACATGCCAAATTTACAGATGTGCATTTTGCAAACATCCTTATACAGATTAAGTTGCAATTTTTTAAAAAAGCTGCAGATGTAGGGAATGTAGCTTGGATTCTTGACTGCAAAAACTGTAGAGTAAAGAAGCCTAATACTCTGAATGTGTCAGTCTGCACCAGGCGGTCTTAAGAAAACTGGAAGCCATGGACACAGGATGGTCATACAATATGCATTTTCAAAAAAACACCAACTGTAGGACTGAACCGTATGGTCTCTCAATCTTCTGGGATTAAATATCTGACTGAAGCCTAAACCTACAAGTCAAAGCAGCACGTGAAATTCAACAGGTGCTCCAGTAAAATTAAATAAAATACGAATGGTCACATACAGTCACTGTCACAAACACATAAAACACACCTCATTTACATACACATTAAGAAGGCATGACATTAAGCCTCCTGAAATAAAAATTATACTAAGAGACAAATTTAAAAACGCAGAAAAAATAATTACATTTTAAATAATGGGTCTAAGCAATAATCACATACTGGCAGGCCACATTTTGATATTGAACATTCTAAATTTCTAATACTTATCTCCAATATAGCAACTGCATTTTGTTCAGGCAGCAACAGTTTCTATGGTAACAGCTGTAATGTCATCGCAGGACCACTTCTACTAGATGAATGAAGCACAGTCTAGTGTGAAGGCAGGAGTGCAGCATTCACCGACTCTTCTCATCATAAAACTAATATGTTGTTGGTCATCATTTTCCAATCACAAGTGAAATAATGATTATCCCTACTTAGGAGTAATTACTCCTTGACAACTGACATGAGCAAGGAGTCATAACATTTCAGAGCAGCAGAGCACTCTGACTGCTACTCATACACAAGACAGTGAACTTAAAAGTCAAGAGACATGCTAAGAGATTAAGACAACTGACAGTCACAAACTAGAAGAAGTAGATAGCAATTTCTTGTTTCGGTGGATGCAAACATACTGTTTACATAATTATTTACCCTGTATAGTTCACTCATCACCCATAACTCCTGTGTCACAGAATTAAGGGGCAGGATCTAATATTAAAACCACTACTGACAGTGCGTACACATGCACAAACAGTATTTCAATTTGTAGATCTTACTGTGAGATTCTTCTAATTTAAAAGATCTCAATACAATTCATTAACAGAGATAGAATAATATTAACAGTACATAATTTAGAGAACCTTATTGATCCCAGAGGAAGTTGCTTATTTTATGGCTTACAAGACACAGAGACAACAATAATATAAAATAAGGTCTAAATAACTCCCCAATAATCTGTAAAAAAAAAAACAAACAACAACACTATGCTATAAACACAAATGCTGGGTGTAAATACATTTAAGTGTATTAAATGTGATAGTGATACAGATTGTGTTGAGTATGTTGTTACATGTAGTAGAGATCGGTAGTATAAGTAATACTGTGATAAGTAGTGATGTTTACATGCTACGTCTATTACACAACAATAACAATAATAGGATATTGCACATAATGAAATGATCAAATATGCAGTTTCTGCATACCAATTTGCCAACTTTAATTTCTTAAAAGGTGAGTAAGCGCTCAAAAGAGAAACGACTTCAGTTGCAGTGCACTCAACCGTACGTCTGAAAACACACTAAGTAGTAAACACGTCCACTGCGAGCCAATGAGAGGAGCCTACGTGCAGGAGTAAGCCAATCAGAGGCCAGAAAACAGAGGGCGTGTTCTCCGCCGTTTCCTGAAAGGGGTGGAAAGGGGGAAGGAGGCAGGCGGCCATTCTCACTCGGACTTGAAGAAACGACTTCACTGATCCGACATGGCCAACGCCATACAATTGGTCTTCATTTACAGAAGCAGAGTCAGTCTCGATCAGCACGCCTAACAATACTCTACGTGTAAACATGTGTCTGCAACCTAGATGCAAACATGTGACGACCCACGAAAATAACCACGTGGCTATTAAAAATACACGAAAAAGGGGGAAATGTGATAATCGCGGTAGTTTCGGTTCGTTAATGCTTTGAAGAGTGAACATGCTGCAGTGCTGTGCTTCCTCCTCACTTCATGGTAGGGGCGTGTGCTGAAGCTCCTCAGAACAAAAGACAAGTCAACAACAGTAACGCGTGCAAACCCTCCAGCAGCCCTGCTGCTCATGCAGAAACAGCACATGCTCCAAAACAGCGTGGATCCTTCGTTGGTCGAAAATACTGCTCATTTTAAAACACATGTGTTTATCTTGTGTTTTTTAAGGGACAGGGAACCAAAACCAGCTCTCAGCTCGCACTGTCTGATTAACACGACCAGCAGAAACGAGCACACTCAATAAGACCAGATAAGATAAACCTTTATTAGTCCCACACGTGTGAAATTTGCCGTGCTAGAGTAACAATGTGGACAGAAAATTAAGTAAGCAGCATAAGAAACAGAATAAAAGCTATACAACAAGCATGGGAGAGAGCTGACGTCTGTCTGCACATATCATGACACCACTCCTCCTCCACACACAGTAAATAAATGCACGCTATAGAAAAACAACCGAACAGCCACTTACTCGTCTCCATCGGGACATATGCCTGTCGTCTCGTCGTACTTGGTGCAGTACACGTCGGGGCTGTAGTTAAAAGTCCCGTCCCGCCTCCTGATCGGCCTCCGTCTTCGCTGGTTTAGAAAATGCCAGTGGAAACATGTAAAGGGTCTGTGCTGTGTGCACTTGTGCTGCAGGAACAGCGGGCACTGCTCGGTCCTGAACTCCTTTAGATACCTGAGAGAAGAGAAGAAAACCAGCTATAGGAACTAGGCATGACAAACACACAGCCAGCGTGTACCTCACTTTGGCGCCAACCACCTGACTGACTCCAAAACAAAACCAGCAGCAGGCTTTTGTTTCGTCTTTTAGGTCTGATCATCTCAAAACAAACTTCTGCGTTGAGAGAAATAACGAACCTGTTTTAAACTCAGCGTGCCACAACAACTAACAAACACGAGCCAAATAAACTGTTTGGCGCAGATAAAATTGTATAAAATGGGTCAGATGTTGTCAGAGCGAACACAAATCAACTGGTAGTGTTTCAAAATCACAAACAGCGAGACCCTTCAACAAGTTTGGTGGCACAAATACCGAGTAACGCGTGTCTCAGTCTGGATATTTAACATGGGCTCCCGAGCAACTATAAAGCTCGCGCTAAGCATCTCGCGATTATCAAAAAGCTTACGCACAATCTTCGACGCCCACTCCAGTCATCCAGCGGGGCCGTACGTAAAGCAAGTAGCGTAGTGGCAGCTATTCAGGCCGAGGCGGAGGAAGGAGAGAACGAAGCAGCTACATTTAGAGAACTGCTCTCTTGCTGAGCCCTGTCCGTCCAGCCTTGCAGTCAGGCTTTCGTCTTTAACTTTGGAGTCTGTTAGGCTCAACATAGCTGCCAACACATACCGACGGTGACGATTTTAATAAACAACAAGACAGTGTAATTTAACCGAGACTGGAAATAATTCCCCCTCAAACCAAAACTGGCGTGCTACGTGCATTCGGAAGAATTTACAAAAGGGGAAAAGCACCATATTTAAAACGCACGAAGAATCTGAAAATACCAAGTACAGCATGCAGCAAGCAACCTACGGAATACCAAAAAGGCACCGGATTGCTATAAAACCCCGTTTTCGTGCATTTAATGCGGACTTTACTCACGTATAGTGGGTTGGTTTCTCGGTTTGAGGAGAAGCGCTCGCCGCCGTTTTCGAAACCGACGGCATTTTCAGTCAAAACAATCAGCGCGCATGCGTGAGGCCGCTCTTCTCCTCGCACTCTCGGGCGCCACCGCCAGGACAAATCCGGAAGTTGCAGAGACACAACACTACTGAACACACAAAACCAGGGCTATTCATTTAAAAATTCAGTTGGGCCAGAGTTTTAAACCAAAAAATTGAGCTGGGCCAGACATTTTTAA
>JBBPDE010000140.1:6592789-6611071 GCA_037974605.1 Nannopetersius ansorgii
TCACTGTCAATTTTACGTTTCTTGGTTGAGAAAGACATGCTCTTAGATCTTATCATAGGCTACTACCACCAATTCTATACACACAACAATGCTGTGAATTATGTATTAACTGTTTATAGGCTACGGGGACTTTTTTTTTTATTAAGAAAAAGTGGGCTGGGCCACTCGGAAGTTGCTTGTGGGCCACATGTAGCCCGTGGGCCGCCATTTGAATAGGCCTGCACTAAACTATATAATAACACTGAACTGAACACACAATACTACACAATAACATTGAACACACTACACAACACAGCTAAGCACACTACACAACATACCAATAACATAACTGAACACACAACACACATACAACGGAACTGAACACACTACACAGCACAGTACACCATCAACATAGAACTGAACATACTATACAACTCAGCACTACTGCACATCATACCAACACTCTGCTAAACACACTGCATAACACACCAACATTCTCCCAAACACACTGCACAAATAAATCAATACAAAAACACTGCTGAACACACCAACACTCTGCAGAGCTAAGAAAACACTGCAGAACACAGGAATCTTCAACTGATACACTACTGAACACACTAAACCATATAATGATCTGCTGCTACTTTACACGCAGCGATGTCAGTGTGAAACTGTTATCTGCTAATTGTTGCTTTGCACAGTTGTTTTTTTGTCTTTTTCTTATTTCAGTAGTCTTGTCTTTTATTATTTCTTGTTACACTGAGCATGCTAATGACACAAGAATTTGGATAAATAAAGTTCTTATCTTATCTTAGTCTGTTATTGTTGTTCCCGCATATCTATTCTGAGGAAAGTATGCTGGTAATTATGATTATGACCTTAGTGTATGTACAGTGTACAATCCAAATACAATACATCACTCTGCTGTAATGCACTATTTTATTTATTGAACTGACAAAAGAATCGAAAAGATCATGCTGGCTTAAGTCTCTGTGAGTCTCTTCTTTGTTTCATTTTTAGAAGACAACACAAACATTAGTGTAACAAATATCAGTATTTCTGCGCTGTACCAGCACATCACCAGCGCAGGACGACTTATGAGAGGTTTGGCATTAATGTAATAAAAATCTCTATGACTTTGTCTCTTGTTTGTTTCATTTTTAAACAAAATGAAAAAAATATTTCAAATTTTGTCAGAGCCTGCAGAAAGTGATTGAACACAGTGATCTAAACATTTTCAGTGGACAGTGAGGAAGTCTGCTTCAGATGCCTGCTGCAGAAAAGAAAAAAAGAATAAAGAAACAGCTTAGTCACAAGTAACAAACTAGAGCTAAACAAACTGACTGGTACGTATAAAACAGTATAAAATGGGTCAGGTTTTGTCAGAGCCCGCTCTGAGCAACTGTGATCAAAACACAGCGAGGCCCCTCAACAAGTTCGGACACACAAACACTGGACGAAAGAGTTTGCTGTAAAGAAACAGCAAATGCAGAGGAGGAGCCTCTTGGGTCACGTGGTGTAAGTGTGTGGCGGCAGCCCCAGAAACCTATAAATACTCGGAACACCAGCCCTGTAATTTCAAACACATTTGGAGATCTAAAGCGGAGTATTCCAGGTAACATATTTGTAATTTGGGTATAATTTTAGTCAGTAAAGTAGATGTTACGAGCATTAGATTTAAGTTGTAGTAACGCTTGTTTTAGCACCAGTGACAAATGTTTTGTCTTTATTAAAAATAGTCCTCAGCTTCGTTGCTGTTGTTGTGCTGATTGAGGAATTATCTAAGTAGTCTCGGTGTGTGGATTGAAAAATATGACTACCGAAGTGGCCACGAGGCTGCGGTAGTTGTGGCTTTGGGAGAGTTTGAAGAGCTGTTCTGTGGATGTTGAGTGTTTGATGGGTTGCTGTGTGGCTATTTGTGAGAGTCCAAGAGCTGGTCTGTCTGCTCCCCTGAAAGACTTGGTTTTTCTTTGCCCGCCATTTTGGACAATGAGTAACGTTTAGGGCGCTTAAACTGGAAACCTATCCTGAGAGCTTCAAAATCTTGTGGAATATCCTCTGTGGCTAGTTGTATGGTTTTAACTTTAAACATTTAGTCATGTTTAATATTAGTGGTATTGGGGATTCGACCGAGTGTACATTTGACCGTTGTGGACTTTCGAATGTGTTTGTTTGATGGCTCCCATGATAACTTTAAACAGACAAGACAATATCACCTTTTTCGGCTAATTTGTGTAACTAATCACTCATGTAACACAAAATGGTTCTTGTTTACTATAGTTAATAAATCCGAGCTGTTTTGGGATTATTTATTCAGGAGAAGCCCCCAGACTGAGCCGGGTGGGCTGGCACCGACCGGAAGCCATAGAACCGTAGCCGTGCCGCCATTTTGTCTCCTCTTCAAACATTTGTTTGAGCTTTTCCTCAGTTGGTGCTGTTTGTCTGCTAATCTGTTAGCATGGTGAAGATATTGCGTCCTTACACTGCTCTAGGGCTCGTCGAGTCGTTACCTAATAAGTCACATATTGTCTGCCCGACGTAAGCCTAATGGGGGATAGTCTGTATGTGTTGGTGTAACTGTTGGAGTCTTGGAGGCCGAAACCAGATCTCAGACCTGCGCCGGTATCCTAAATGATCCTAAACAAATAGCCGTGCAACTAATAACCCGTGTCGGTTTTGTAATATGAAACATTTAATTTTTAAGGCTAAATGATTGCTTCTGAAATGTTTTTGATGAAGTACCCCAGTTTGTCATTGTTCAACATTGATTTAAATCTTTAGTTGTATTTTGTTTGTCTTGTTTTCATATTATTAAATCTACATATTTGGCATGGTGAATGTTTTGTACGACCTTACACTGGTCCAGGGCTGATCGTGTCCTTGGCTATCAAGTGATGTGCAGTTTGCCCGCCAAAATTGACCTCCTTTGAATTGGGGTTTGTTTGTGACAGTGTTAAACTAGAGGCCAAAAGAGGCTTTGTTTTCGCCAGACATCTATTTATTTGTACAGGTCTAAAATTTTCCAGCGTCTGAGGAGTCATGGCTCGTACCAAACAAACCGCGCGTAAGTCGACTGGAGGGAAAGCTCCAAGAAAACAGCTGGCCACAAAGGCTGCGAGGAAAAGTGCGCCCTCTACTGGAGGGGTCAAGAAGCCCCACAGATACAGGTGAGACATGAAGCATGTGGTGTCTATGCTTTTCCATCCTCTTGAAGGCTGCAGTGAATATTGCAGCCTTGAGCATTTTGTCATTCTTTGTTCCTTAGGCCTGGAACTGTTGCTCTGAGAGAGATCCGTCGTTATCAGAAGTCAACAGAGTTGCTCATCCGCAAGCTGCCCTTCCAGCGGCTTGTCAGAGAAATTGCGCAGGATTTCAAGACTGACCTGAGGTTTCAGAGTGCAGCCATCGGTGCTCTGCAGGCAAGTTTAAATATTTGCATTACTCTGTATTTGTAATTTGTGTGCATCTTTGCAAATATGATGCTAGTCAGTAGGTTTCAGCTGACTTGATTTTTTTTTTTTTTTTTTTTAAACAGGAAGCAAGTGAGGCCTATCTCGTTGGTCTGTTTGAGGATACTAATCTGTGTGCCATCCATGCCAAGAGGGTCACGATTATGCCCAAGGACATCCAGCTTGCAAGGCGAATCCGAGGGGAGCGTGCATAATTCACAGCTTTCATTGTTTTAATTTTTTTTGTTAACCAAACACACTCTTAAGCAATGGATTTTAAAACCGATGGCATCATTTTATAGTACATTCCCTACAGACTCAGGTTCGGGTGGAAAAATGTGTATTTAGAGTTAGGAGTGCTCATTGTAGAGTAGCATTAGTTGCATGCTGAGAAATATTTATCTTTTTACATTGATTATTGGGTTGTTAATAAAATTCACTACCTCAGTTTGTCTACTTGGACTGCTTTGGTTAATGGAATATTTTTGCTTCTAAACCACATTTGTTCTGAACTGAATTGGAGTACTGGCTTTTCCAGTGAACATTGTAATGCCAGATGCAAAAAACTTGCATTTGGGATGCAAAGCCCCACGTCTTGGTATGGTATTCTGCTTTAAGAGGGGAATACAGTTTTTCAAAATGACATCAGTTATGTTGATGTGTGTTTGTTTTTTTATTGGTCTTATTTGGATCCAGGGGTTTGTCTGCCAATCTATATGTAGCAGTGTTTGCTAAAATGCCCAGTGAACCTTCATGTCTCTTAAACTTTAATGTTGATGGTACTTTTTTTTTTGACAGATTGTCCCCTACTTGGGATACCCTGCATGTATCAATTTGTATCATTTAAAGTTTGCATCTGAACAATTGGATTGTACATTTGAAAGTTTTTTTTCCCCTCCTAAATTGAAACTAGTGCTAATTATGAATATGAAACCAACTGCAGTCTGACAATAACATGCAATGTAGATTGGTTATTGTTTGCCTGCTTTGGTTGTAAGTAGCAGGGAATTGCACCTTTTAGGGTAGTTTAACTTAACATGGAGCAAAGGTGTTCATTATTGTCTACAAAAGGCCGGTGTGACTGCAGGTTGTAAAACTAATAGAATCGGGCATTACCCTGCCAGCTCATACAGCAGTCCTTTAGCCACGCAGACCCTTTGTGTGAAAAGATTATCCCTGACTTGTTGGCCAATGTAGTCAGTGTTTGGGTTTGTGGAAACATGCTTGCCTACTCCAGTTTAGCCACTAGAGGTCAGAATTCTATCACTAACGTGCATGGGTGTACTTCTGTCTTGTTAGAATAAATGTCGCTTACTACTCTGGGTTTGTTTCATAGACTTATTTAATGTCATACACTATTAATAAAACCGCCATATTAGCTACTTACCTGTTCATCTGCTCTTGTGCATTTCGTGAAACCAAATTAAACCGGGGCTGTTTCTTCCCCTGTGACTAAAACGGTTGGCGTATTGTGCACTTTGGTCCTTTTCCCTTTTGTCAACTTGCTGAAACTTGATCCAATTTCTTCCTCTTTTCCAGTAGAGATTTTAATATGCAAATGTAATTGTAGATCACATCTATTATTCAGGCTCGAGTTCCCCTTGAATTCACAGCTCCAGGGTTATGCATTAACTCTCACTCCATTAATTAGCCTTGACATGGCAGCACTTTCTCATTGGTGTTTGGTGCCCATGTCCTCTCTTAGTGCATTAATGTATTTGAAAGCTGAGGCCTGTTTGTCAGGTTTGCAGATCCATTTCAGAAGTCATTATTTCAGCCTCTGACCAGAATCACTGCTGTACAAATGACAGAAAAATTAAGGAAAGATGATGTTTGTCAGCTAACAGCTTGTGGTTCTCTGAACACTGCTCAGAATAAATTAGCAAAGACCGGTAGCTTGGGAACCATGTGGAGAAAGACTATTTTAAATGTGAAAATTGGGATGCAGCACTTTGCCCATCTGAGAAAACTACATGCATGCCTGTGAATTTTATCCAACAGCAGTTTGATGGAGCTTTTGATTTAACCACATCAGAAGAAAAGCTTTGTAGAAAAAAACATGCCAGTAGCAGTGACGTCAGAAACCTTCAACTCTGAACCTTTCTGCAGTCTCAGCTGCATGTCCAGGCCTACTGTCACAGACTTCTCACAGTCTATGCCTCATCCTCTCTCCGTCCCCTTTTGCTCTTTGTCTCGTGTTATCCTGCCTATTTATTTTCTGCATACGCACTGAATATGTCCCACTTGCTTATTCTCTTGGGATACACCATGTGTTGGAGTGGGGGGTGTTGCGTCTGGTATGGCGCCACTTATTTTTGCTAATCTGCTCTCCAGCTCTTCATTACATTATCATTTACACATCTTCCTGTCTTGGTCCCCATGTCACTGACCTTCAACATCTCTAGGCAGTTCCCAGCTCTTCCCGATTGACACTGAACCTCTGACACACAACCGAGGCTTGTCCACAAAATCCCATACAAGCTCCCTGTAAGGGGTGGGCTATTTGACACTGGTTTTTTGTTTGTCCTTATGTTACTTATCTAAGCAATACTTTTACATGATATCTTTCTTTCCAAATCACCTATAAGTGGTTCCCAGGCCACTTCCCATTATCACAGCTGGAAAAACAATTGATGCTTTGCCAGTGTTTTGTTTTTGGCTTGTTTGTCATGTTTTCCCAGCCTGTTCTCTCACTCTGTCCCTGAACACTGGCGACACAACATCGCCACTGCCAGACACAGATCGGATTATATTCTTAATTAACAGTAAAAGTCATTATTGTGAGAAATTAGGAAGTTACAGGAAGTACGAAAAAAGCTTTGTCACATTTCTAGTGGTTATGGATAACTATATCTCATTGATTTGGAGGCCAAACTAAAAATAGAAAGAAATTCTTGTAATTCAGAATCCATTTTTTCACTTTTAAAGACACAGCAGGGTCAGGCAGCGTTGCTCTAGGTGGTATTGCAGTTTTCTCAATGGTCCACTACTGTAGTCTGGGAATGTGATCGCAGCAACCATTTATTTGTGTTCATGCTTAAGCTAAAAGGAATTTGACCACACACATTTTCAGTGGTGATGAAAAATGTTTTTTAGTCAACATTATAAGCTATATAAAAGCTTCTATCTAAACAGTGCTGGCTCCCAGAGTCTTGAATGCATACAGTAATACTTGGTTATTTGAGTGGGAAATAAAGATTGCCACTGTGACACGTAAGAGCTGAGTGGGTATCATCATTAAAAACAAATAAGACAACCCCCTCCAGGGTTATTCATGACTTCTAACATTCTTATTTGTTTTCCCAGTCTGGTTTTCATGGGAAAGAACACTCTGTACATTTCTGCTATGTATGGCATCAGGTTAGATGGTCATCTCAGTGTGTGTGTATATATATAATGTGTGCAACGTATCTCCATTCCAATGGTCAGGAAACACCCCACATGGTTTTAGCGCACACCACAATCTAACCACACTGAAACAGGACAGAGTCAGCTGGTTAAAACTGGAAGGGAAAAGAGTGATAGGACTGTACCCACGACTTCTGTGCAGGTAGGTATGTGAGGAGGTACATAAGATTATTCCACTTTGTTGAAGCAGGAAGATTGATATCATCTTCTGGAAAAAAATGTTTAAATGAATTTAATTTAGATGCTCTGCCCCTTTTACCTGTAGATATGCTGCCCTTCAGAGATTAACACCAAACTCAGTCTGGCCGTCTGGACCAGCTGTGCTTAATTATGACCACAGCTCTTGCAGCTTTGATAGACATTATGGCCAGGTGTGGGGTTTATATTCCTGGTAACATACAAACACAGGCAAGCGAACTGACTAGCTTCATCGTGTTTGTAATAGTAACAGGTGGATTTTAATCTATTGTAATTAGCTATAACACTTCCAGTGAAGACAAGTTTGAACATCCTTAGTCAAATAATGTTTTGTTGATTTTCACATACATTTAAATGTGGCTTTCTCTGCTAATTCTGCAAAAAAAAAAGTTGGCATCACTTTTGCAATATATAATATTTCATAGCATAATTATAAACATAATTATATTTTGCGAAAGTGACCATTTGTCATACGTGAACACACCACAGCACACAGTGTCAACAGCACAAAATTCTTTCTCAGCAATTAACCCATTCACCAAGTGAAGCAGGGGGCAGCCAGGAACAGTGTGTGGGGACGGTATCTTGCTCAGGGTACCTCAGCGGTGCCTAGCGGTCTTTGGAATTGAACCCGGACTTTCTGATCACAGGGCAAATGCCTTAACCACTAGGCTACCAGCTGCCCCATGTAGCAAATAAACATAAAATGTGGAGGTGTGTTCTCTGTAGAGAATATGCACTTCTTTTGACTTAAAAAGTCAGCCAAACATAATTTGACTGAACTTTTGAATATCTGTATAGTGATGAGCATCGTAACGGCTGATGTCAGAGCTTGGGGAAATGACACAGGGAGGTGAAAAGAGACGTGACTGAGAGCACTGGACTGAATAAACACCTCTGATGGAGTACTGCTAGATGGGTTACTGAAGTCTCGAATAATGTGTTTACACTGCTTTATGTCTTCCGCAAACCACCTGCCCCCTGTCCCTACCCCTGGTAAACAGGAGCCAACACCTGCGGTTAGAATCGATAACGCCTCTGAGCCGTAATCCTCCTAATGTGGTTTGCTTAACCCAAATTTACTTGGAGGCATTGTTCGTGTCAAACTAAGGTGGGCAGTGAACTCCAAACGAACTTGGGTACTTTTTTGCTTCTTGTGTTTACTGTGAGAGTGTGGGAAAGTACTGCAAAGTCAAAGTTTTAATATGACACATTTTGTTGAACATTAGACCTGGCCAGTTATTAAATTCACAGCTTCACGCCACTTCCCTTCCTCAGGAAGTATTTTTAACCAAAAGTGATTTTATAATACATTTATATATAGTGACAATGAGCATTGTGCAGCAATTACTTGAAGATAAGACTATAAACCACAGCGAAGCACAGGAGAAAAAGATCACATGTGCTTTGATGTCTTTTTATTTGTTCCCTCACCTTCAGCTCACTGAGCATCCTGGAGTATAAAAGATGTACCTTTGATACATTATATGTTTTCAATAGCTATAGTTTACTTTGAGAAAAACAGGTTATTGTTTCTTTGCTATTTAATCCATTATATCAACATCTTTGCAAAGAATTACCCTGAATAATCGTTTCATTTTATTCCACTGAGTATTGATTACACTCTGTTGGATATAAACCAAACATGGTGCTTCTTCAGCTCTTGCTTTTGTAAGCTGAGCTGTGCACCCCTAAGTCAGTTCGTGGGCACATGTCTCCACCTCACTGCTGTTGCATATGCAGTTTCAGTGACTTCGTTCTGAGAAGCTCAAAGAGTCCTGGCTGAAGAACTTCTCCAAGGTTCTTCTCAACATCTCCAAAACGAAGAAACTTGAGAAACTCATTTTCTTTTGTGCCCATAACTCAGTTGAGCCCTACACCTCAGACTCACTTCTGACAGGGATGTTGAGGTCCAGAGTGTGGTGGCAGAGGCGATAGACCACAGACCAGCTGGCCTTCTGCTTCACAAAGAGCCGCAGCTTGTCCCGGAAGGTCTCTCCCAGGAAACTGTAGATGATGGGGTTTAAGCAGCTGTTAGAGAAGGCAGCCAAGTTAACGATATGACCAGTCAAAGGATAGTCATGCCATAGGGTGGCAGCGCTGCGCTGAGAAGGGTCAGCTGTCCCCTGGAGCAGCTGGATGCTGATAAAGACATTTTCAGGCAGCCAGCAGATGAAGAACACCAGTACTACCACCACGATCATCCGCAAAGCCTTCTGCCGCCGTGGCCACAGGCCCCTGTGCTTCTGAGCACGCATAAGGATGCGTACGATCAGGGAGTAGCACAGGCCAATAATGGAGAAGGGCACCAGGAAACCGATAGTTACCTCCAGCCACTGGATCTCAAAGACATTAGCGAAACAGAAGTGCACCTCGCCCGTATGTTGTGTCTGCACTATAGTGAAAGGGAGGAGTGTGGCCAGGATGGAGGCCATCCAGATGAGACTGCAGCTGAGCTTGGCATGCTGCATGGTGCGCAGGGGTCTGCTGCTCATGGAATTGGCCAGAGCTACATACCGGTCAAAACTCATCCACGTCAGGAAGAAGATGCTGCTGTACATGTTGACCTGCAGGAAAAGAGACATAAAAGTGCACAGGATGGCATAGTCATAGTACTTCTCATTGAGGTTGAAGACTTCAATGAGCGAGTCAGCCACTAAAATAAGATCTGCCACTGCCAGGTTGATAAAGTAGAGGTCAGGTATGGTCATCTTCTCCCTGTGGTTAAGGTTGACCACCAGTATAAGGATGTTCCCTATAAAGCCGATTGGGAAGAGTAAGATCGTGTAAAGGCAGGAGAGGAAAAGGCCAATGATATAAAACTCGTAGGTGTCTGAGTTCTCCTTCAGATCTGTGGAGTTGTAGTCAAATGATGTATTGAAGTGCTCAGTGCTGTTCCCATAAATCTGAATCAAAGTCGTTGTCTGCTCTTCCATACTGACAGAGTCTCAGTACTGAACACTCCAAATCATAAGTCACATGCGTTGCTCGTGCTACATACTGTCTTTGAGTGTTCGGCCAGCTCACAGGGTTGGGAGGACCACTCATTTAGGCCATACTTGTCATTCTTAGCAGTGAAATCTTACAGTGCAGACGGCTCAGGACTATATAACAGTGTTCTATGGGATTCGCTTCTTGAGATGGCACGAAGGTAGGAAAAGTGGCTAATAAGCAAATCCATTTTGCGTGCAGTCCTCTCATCCATGGAGGCTGCCTGGACTTGTGTAATCCATGGCTCCAAACGCGAGGGGTCTCTCTAGGGGCTATGCTTTCCTTGCTCCGTCTTTTGCACGCTTTGTTCTTCACACATTTTAATTCCAGCGCTGCCTTGCCTCCTCCAGTCCATGGGCATGATTATTCACCAAGTAGCAGCTGATGACGCTATTACTGTGACACCTAATCTAGTGAGAAAGATGGGGTGGGGGTGGGAGGGGGAGCAAAGAAAAAGTAATTACAAGTAAAGAAAAATACATGGCACCTAGCTCCTGTGCTTTGCCTGGCCTCTCTTTTTGTGACTTTCTACAGTACACCTTGTTAATATAACATATGTTACATTATCTGTACATTAGTTGCCCTACACTACAAGAGTAACTGTACACAATAATTATGACAGTATGCTTTTGTCTTTTCTGATAAAACACCATGTTTGCTTTGGTCACCAGCATGCAACAGTGGGTAGTTCAGGTCCAGAGATGAAAATCCCCAAGATTTTGTTCTAGCTGCCTGGATACCTATGCTGCTGATTTGAGTAAACTAGACAAGTCATATAGTTAGGACAAAATCCTGGGGAGGACTCTGTGTCCAAACTACCAGTCTCTGCCTGCAAAGCATTCATTGAAGAAACAGGTTGCTTGCAGAGAATTAAAATGCAAAGAAAGAACTTAAACAGATGCATTGAAGAGCTGCTTCAAGACCCAGAGACAATCCTGGCCCAATCCACAAAGCTTCTGCTAGAGCTATAATCACCAAACGGTTAAATGCATCTAACCAGGCCTTTTCTTTTAATGACACATTTGACAAATCATTTACGGATGATTTATTTTGTAATGATAAGGGACAGATGCAGAAATAATAAGAGCATTTCAGTTTACACAAAGTAAAGAGGTAAACGGCAGTCACGGCACGACCCAAAGTAAAGGTTAGCCACAATTACATTATGACAGTTCTTGTAATGTCACAGATCATTTTGCTTTCCTTTGCATTTGACTAATGTCATAAAATGTGCATGACTATTGTCCCAATGAAAATGAAAAGGTGTGGCAGAGAGAACCTTGACCTTTAGTGGGCGATCAGAGCCCCTCAGTTTGCTCCTTCCCCACTGAGGCAACATGTGAAATATTAATGCCCTTCCCATAAAACACACTTGGACAGCTATAGCTCACTAGCCCTGTGTGTACATACTGAATCAGACAAAGGCTGCACATATTTAAATGAGAACATGTAAATGTACAAATTTAAATAGATTTAGACATTCCATAGTATAGTAACCCACCTGGGAAGGTGGTAAATAATATGACCTTTCACAGAAGAGCCCTCTGCGTAGGGATCAGGTTCCCAGTGAAATTGGTTGACAAGAGGCGGAATAGGCAAAGAAGTACAGCCAGCTTGCCAAAATTAGATCGCTTTGTTTTCATACACAGATGGCTGGCCAGAGTTTCAAAGAATGACGGCAAGGAAAATCGCCTGCTTGATTAATCTGCTTGATTCTGATACCCTAAACTCTAACAAGCAATGTTTCGCTTTGACAATAAATATCTCATAAAAAAACTGAGCAACCAAATTGAGGGACTACATAAGCGTCGCCTCATTAGTTTGAACAAAGCATTTAGAAAGTAGGAGTGTAGCTCAGGAGAGGTTTTGTATGTCAGACATTTAAAGCATCCTGTTAAAAAATACTTTATATTTATCATTCCTACTATCTTAGTAAAACAAAGTGATGGCGCTACATACGTAAATATTTAGAGTAGAAAATTCTTTCTTAGGCTTCGACACCATTTTCTCACAGGGGCAGGATGCAGGGTGTGATGATAAAAATACATTAAAATGCTAAAATGTTTACAGTTTTAGTATTACTGGTAAAGATGCTCCAATGACTAATAGTCTATATACATATACACTCTACATTTATGTACATCATATTTCTTATTATGTATTATTCCTAGCAAGTTATTTCCAAAAAAAATTGCCAAAAACACAACAGAGGTGTACAGTTATAATTCATTTACATTCACTGCTAGCCATTGGTAATAATAAAGTTTTAATTTCCAAAGAAGCTCACTTTAGTGGTCAAGCAAAGTTGAAGCTGAATTAATTATTTTTTTCTCTTTTTTTCTCATCACCTAATATTCTTTCACTGAATATCCCTACACATGATCTGACTCTCACAACTCACTCCAACAGCCTGAAAAGAGATGCACTTACTTTATAGACGTGTGACTGTCATACAGCTTGCAGCGCTCCGTTGCACAAGTCAAGGGGGTGGCAGAGATTTGTAATCCCAGATGCCAAGTCTGCTCCACTCCCTGCGCCCCCTGCAGTTAAGCTCCTGCCTTTGAATGAGGGGAGAACAAGAGGCCACTTCGGAGAGGATCACAGCAGCCTTCTACCACCCCCGCTCCCTGGTGATGCTTGGTTCAATTTTCAAGCTCTCTCTCTCTCTGTCCCTCTGCTCCACCACCTCCTCTGATTCTCCTCCTTCCTAGGCTCTGGGTTTGACTCCCCCCAGTCCTCCACCCCCAGTCCTCCTGTGTGCAATCGGCAGCATCAGACTCAACAAGAACCCACTGACCTGAGTGACTTTGAACAGGTGACTGCAGACACACCTCCTGATTTTCATGGCGCTCTCAGGTATGCATCCGTGCTCCTGATGGCTTGAGGCATGTTTTTAGTGAATGTCCTGCCCATTTACTCTTAAAAGTCACGTCTGCTGACTGACTCGAGTCTTTCTGAGAAACCTCAGAGCTTGAGGCCCACATTCCTAAGATCATCGTAGTGTTAAGATTACCTTACTTATTAAAGTGCAAGACCACAGACAAATAGGTTCTTTGGAGTGATGCCATAGGAGAACCCTAACATTACATAGACAACCCTAGACTTGAAACCCCCCACTCTGCACATGCTGGTGTTTTTCTGTCTAACACACTCATTTCAGTCCAGAAAGCACCTATTGATTAGGGGATTGGTTGGATCATGTATGTTAATATGTGAAAATGGGGTCTGTAAGACCAGGGTTTTGAAAACCTTTGAGGCATTGGTTCCCAAACAGGAGCCCTGGAGCACCCCCAGTCCTGTTTTATCTGCTCCAAACACATCCATTTAACTAATCAGTTAATTACCCAGCTGTTCTTGAGTCTAAGTGGGCGGTAGACACGAAAAGGGTTGTGCCTTTCTGTTCTAAGGTACTGCGCAAGTGCCCCTTTTTGTCACCTTTCTTTTTAAGAAAGCAACTCAACACTAATTATAATGTGAACATTTAGAATCTGCTGATTCGCTATATAGTTTGTTAGAAATTTTCCGAATTTGTACATACGTTATGAGGTGCCTCAAGTGATAATCACGCTACCATTTCATCAGACACATGGTAATTCTTTAAATCATGTTAACTTAAATAAACAACATGGTACATACACACGTTTTGGCCTACAGATTCAGAGTCTGTAAGCTGTACATGGGGCAGCTAAGAAAAGACACAAGAAATACATTAAAGCATTCTCAACAAAGAGAAATCAACAGAGTAATAAAAAATAATACAAATTTAGCTTTGTATTCAAGCATCATAAAAGTTCAAGCATCATAAAAGTACAGTGTTCTTATCTATATTAATTTCAGCATAAATAGCTTTTACAAATATTTGGTGAGCACTTGCTTTTGAACAGTAAGTGCATGGGAAAAATGACTACCAAATGAGACTGGAATAAATGTTCCTGAGGTCTTTTACAAGACCACTTTGCAGACAGTTTAACAGGCTACAAAAAGGAGCCTTTGACCATGACTGAGTTAAATAAACAAATCCACATTAGCGGTGTAATATTCAACCTCAAGAGCAGCTGGAATATTTAGACCACCCACATGTGAAGTGGTGCTACCTTAAGATCTAACAGTTATGGAAAAGCATAGATGCAATAAATCGATGTGGCACAAATTTCAGGTAAAACAGGTCTCTTATCGAAATCCTTACTGTCATACAAGGCCTCTCTGGTGTAATTGTTCCTTTAATTCTGAAGATGATGGATAGCAAAGTTCCTTTTCTTCTTCCTTGACATTGAGATTACAAGTCAAATGCTATTACATGAGTAATTCAGTTTTCAGGATAGAAATGGCTTCTGTTCACCTCACTGCACCTCTCTGCACCAAGCATCTGAAGAAAAGCTCCAGGGGCTTTTTCATGCACCTCTAACCACATTTCCAGAACACTCTACACTGAATATGGCGCTCAGAAGGAGTTCACTGCGTCTGTACTGTGTCGTTTTAGCCACAGCAGAATGACAGTGAGTACCATGGATTACAGGTTTCCAGATGTCATACTGATAAGAACAAAAGTGGTGCAGGAACATCATTTTACAGGAATGATAAGAGACTACAATGACAATTTAAATAACAAGTATTTAATTAACATTTTTAAAGCTGGTATTTTCCACTCTTTGTGTTAGTAATGGGTTCTTCAGTGCGGAAGATGAGGTAAATCTCACCACTGACAGAGTGCAGAGGTGCTGGTGTTTACAGACAGCCATCTGCTGGCTGCTGCTTTCCTATATCTCACCAATTTCCCCTCTCAGCGTCTTACATCTCTCACAGACTGTACATCCGCAAGGCTTGTCTGGGTCCCAGTTTCAAGGAAGAGGCAATAATGCAATAGTATTTCACAGCTTTATTTGTACACAATGATCTTCTTTAAGCCCGTTGTGGAGGTCAGAACAGACCAATCATGTTTGTTCATGTTTGTGTGGGAACATTCTCAAGTTTGTCCTAGATGGGATACTAATAACAATACTTGTAAAACCGTTTTATGCTTTCATATTTATGATGTCTCCACTAGATCTTTACTGGCATTTTTTTTTAACTTTAAAGGGTTCACAATCATTGTTTTGAATTTTTTCACTGTGGCAAAACATGGAGTGGCATGAAAGATCATTTCTACCCACTATTAGGTTCTTTAATGAGCCTTACAGCTGGGACAGAACAGAAACCAAGCAGCTACTCTGATAAATGAACAGGTTCACTGGCACTAGTCATGATTACTTTGTACTATTTTTGATTCTCTGAAAATATTATATGCTATTACACTCAAGAAACATGCTTCCAGTTTTATTGTGCAATTTTTAACCACTGCTACTCCACATTAAAAGTTACAGAATTGTGCTGCAGGGATTTCATTTTGATGATATTTAATGTTCCTATGTTTTATGCTCCCACTATTGTAATGATGAAATTATATGGTTAATAAAATGCTATTTATTTATCTATAGCTGAAAATAGGTGGATATATGTGGATATACTAGCTTTTGTGAAATCACAAATCAACACCAATGAAAACAGGCTGTTCCTGCCACTCTGTTTTCACATCTGGACTGTATGGTTTGGGGCCCTCTTAAGCGTAGTCATTAGCTCTCATGGATCTTTTTCCTGTTTGCTCTACGTGACTTAGTCCACTATCTAGTGGACCTATGGAGGATGTCGTTCAGTCAAACAGAACTAGTCCACAAACCTTGGAACTGTACTCATTAAACAATTTTATGAGGTACACCTACCATACAGGTGTACTTTATAAGCTTATACTTGCTGACTGTAACCCAGCCCATCTACATCCCAGCACAATATGTCGGCCACTCTCTACCCTGTCCATCCTTGGAGAGAGACCACTGAAGAATATCATTTGCATTGAGCATTGTCAGCACAACAGGGATATTAACATGCTAGAGGGGTTTGTAGAACAAGTGTGTTTGGCAACTTTATTATTTATGGGTTTATGCGTCACCAAATCATTTAAAACAGAATATTTATAATGCAAGGAAACCCACCAGCAAAGAAAAAAAACAAATATCAGCCGATCACCATAAAGAGTTTGTCAAAGTTTTTCTTTCTGTCGTTGTTTGTTTCTTTTTACTGACTTTTGGTTGACAGAATCATAGACTTTGCCAATCCAGATGAAACTTAGCATGATTACAGCCCTTCATGACGGGTACAGAACGAAGTAACCTAAAGTGGCCACCCCTTATAGTCGTATGTGAACACCTTTCTCAAGGGTGCCTCAGTGGTACCACTAGCAGTTCTGGGATACAAACCCAGAACCTTCTAATCCCAGGAGCAATTCTTCAACTACCAGGCCATTGAGGTCTGTTTCCCTGAATGGGTGTGTGCCTACACAAATATTTCAATAAGCATTTAGCCAAAAATTACAAAATTTGAGTGGCATATTGGCCTGTAAGAGGCGCATGACCCTAGATAATTACAGCTCATTTGTCTAATTGCATCATCTAGTGAATAATGTCAATAGAAAAAAACAAATCTTCTAGAGCAGGGTTTGTCTACCTGCAGCTCTTTCATCCTTATGTTGCAGCTCCCTGTGGCTTTGGAAAATGAATAATAAGTTAACACTAGAATGGTGGCTAACTGGCTATACCTGTAACGGCTGCGTACGTCAATTGACCCAGTGGCCAGTTCCTGTCACAAAGCCGCTGCGGTTTGTTTGGCCGTTTGGTCCCGCAGCCAGCCGGCACACATCCACACAAGCTGTGGCCAGCAGACACAGCAAGTGTCCAGTGGACTTTGGACCCAGAGTCCGTCATACAGCACGAGTCACTGAATCAGAATCAGAATCATATTTATTGGCTGATTATGTGAGCGACACATACAAAGAATTTGACTCCGTTGGTGGTGTCTCTCAAGCACAAAAGTATAAAACTACAACATGTAAAGATGTGTGTACATGTGCCTACACCATATGGCTCTTAGAGAGCATGAGTGCTGCTCTAATAGGCCAACAGACATGATTCTGATTCTGTTTCTGATGAAAATACATCAATTGACACTGTCAGCCGTTTTGTGTTAGGTGTATTTGTAGGTAGGTGATTGTAGTTCGAAATTTGAAGATTCTTGTGATGTTTGTGTTTTTTTTTTACAGAGTTCTAAATGTTCAAAAGGATTTCTTTGAACAAATAAAATTTCACAAGCAACACTCCAGCCTAGTTTTTATACACAGCATAAAAGTAAAAAAAACAATATATGCAGTGGTATCTTCATTTTAGATGTCAAAAGGGATTTGTGGCTCCCGGTGTTTTCTCTTTTGTGGGAACCGGGTCCAAATGGCTCTTTGAGTTTTAATTCTTTCAACTTCTGTGATGGTTATGCAGTGCAATATCTAGTTGGTTGCAGGTCTGAAGGTCAGTGCACCACTGGGTTAAATTTCAATAAATTTTAACTTTTGCCTGCACACCAATGCTTCAGCAAGCATTCCATTAAGAGGCCCATATTATGTAAAACAAAAAATGTACTTTTTCTCTAATAAACAATTTATGTGACATTCCTTTTACATATAAACTATGCTGAAAATGGCCTTGAAAATTGGCCTTTTCCATCAAAAAAGAAACATGCTTACATCCGCCTAATCAGCCTACAGCCATTTAATCCCACCTATATTTACAACATTTAAGCAGATGCTTTTCTCTAAAGTGATTTCCATTGCCGAACTACAGGGGACAGTCTCCCTGGAGCAACTTGGAGTTAAGGGTCTTGCTCAGGAACCCAGTGGTGGTTTGCCTGAAGATAAAATTCGAACCCCAGTTCCTACCCACTAGGCCACCACCACCTCTATTCACATTAAACTTATAAGGTCACTTTGTGAGCAAAGCACTATTCAGGTCAACCCATCACAATAGAGAGTATTTGCATAAATCTTAAAGACAGAAACAAAACCAGCCTATTTAATTTTGTGAGATCAAGGTCACTGAATAGTTTAATTGAACTATGGCTTTTGGTACAGAAAATCACAAATGAAAAACAGTAGGATATGGCCTCTTTAAAAGTGACCATCTAAAACAATTTTAATGCAATAATGAGCATTTGAACTATAACAAAATAACAAAATAATAACAAAATAATATAAAATAATCGGCTATTATTTTATATACCAAAATAATAGCCAAGTTCTTTTGGGAAATCAGATATCGTCCCTTCTAAGAAGGTAAGAAATCTTGGTGTTACGCTTGATGAAGATCTGTCTTTCTTGCCGGAGGTCGACCAGATCTCTAGA